>JAJPUD010014463.1:20060-40047 GCA_023553655.1 Myrmecobius fasciatus | reverse complement strand
CATCCCCATTTATTATATTCTCTTTCTTATTTCATCATGCCCCTCATCAAAAGCATTTTGCTTCTGATCACCTCCTCCCCTATATGCCTTCTCTTCAGTTATCCTCTTCTCTTGTCATATTCCCTTCTTCTCATATTTTCTGCACGATGAGATAGATTCCTATATCCATATTGAGTATATTTTATTTCTTCTTTGAATCAATTCTGATGAGAGTAAAGTTCAACCACTCCTCCTTTTCCCCCCCTCTTCCTCTGTATTATAAAAGGTTTTTCTTGCCTCTTTTATGGCAGATAATTTATGTCATTCCACCTCTCCCTTTCCATTTTTTTCAATATATCCCTCTCTTATCCCTTAATTTTGTTTCTAAAGATATTATCCTTTCATATTCAACTCACACTGTGCCTTCTGTATACATATATATATATATATATATATACATATATACACACACACAAATATATATATATATATACATATATATATATATTTATTTGCATGAAGTAATGTAAACAGATAAACCCCTATTAAGTCTCTTAAGATTTTCCTTTGTGTGTTATTCTCTTATGCTTCTCTTGACTTCTCTATTTGAAAGTGAAATTTGCTGTTCAGCTCTGATCTTTTCATCATTAATGCATAAAATCCTCTATTTCATTGAATATCCACTTTTTCCCTTGAAGGATTTTACTCAGTTTTGCTAGGTAGGTGATTGTTGGTTGCAATCTTAACTCCACTGCTTTCCAGAATGTCATATACCAATGTGTCTGATCCTTTAATGTAGAATATGCTAAATCTTAGGTTACCCTGACTGTGTCTCTATGGTATTTCAATGTTTTGTTTTTTGTTTTTTTTTCCTGGATGCTTGCAATAATTTCTCTGGTTTCAGAGTTCCAGAACTTGGCTATAATATTCCTGGGAGTTTTCATCTGGGGATCTGTATCAGGAAGTGATCATTGGATTCTTTCAATTTTTAATTTAACCTCTGGTTCCAGAATATCAAGGATGTTTTCCTTGATGATTTTTTGGAAGATAATGTATAGGCTCTTTTGTATGTAGGGGTGTGTGTGTGTGTGTGTGTGTGTGTGTGTGTGTGTGTCTGTGTTTCTATATCATGGCTTTTAGGTAGACTAATAATTTTTAATTTATTTCTCCTGAATCTTTTTTCAATGAATATTTCAATGACATATTTCACTTTGTTTTTTACTTTTTCATTCTTTTGTTTTATTGTTTCTTGATTTCTCATAAAAATCATTAGCTTCAATTTGTTCAGGTCAAATAGTTAGGAAATTATTTACCTAAGTGAACTTTTGTACCTTCTTTCCAATTTGCCAATTTTGATTTTAAAGCATTCTTTTCTTCATTGTATTTCCTTTTGAATCACTAATTTCTCATCCTATTTTTTTCTTCTGCCTCTCTTACTTGTTTTTCACAATCCCTTTTGAACTCTTCTTCAGCCTGAGATCAATTTTTATTTTTCTTGGAGACTTTGGAGATAGATGCTTTGACTTTGTATCTTCATCTGAGTATATATATTGATTTTTGTCACTATACTACCTTTCCGTTTTCAGAATCTTTGCTCATTTTCCCATCCTATTACACAGCTTTTAAGTTTTTGTTAGAGTAGGGTTCTGTTTTCAGTACAGAGAGTTTAACATCCCAAACTTTGGGGGTTTTTTAACAGCTGTTTTGAGAGATCATTGTAGGAACCTGTACTGTGAGCTAGAATGGCAATAAGATCTGAGTACAGGAAAAGCAACAAAGTCCTGTGTCAGTGCTAGAAAAGTGACCTCTGTAATCTACTTCTAACCAAGCTGTTCATTTTCCTTACCTCTGGTCTGGGACATTTGGAATCCAATACCACCATCTCTGCTACTGCCGCCATAGTTGTTGATTTAGTGACTCCCACAGCTAACTCCTGTTTGGCTGAGGCAAACCTTTCCTAACAATCTCCCAAGTAATCCTTGGTGTCTGTTAACTAAGAGGTTTGAAAGGCATGGCTGCTGTCACTGATTCAGAGACCTCGATGCTGGCTCATGGTTTGCTGGGTTTGAGTGTTGGTGCGATCTGCTTTGCAACTGTGCTCCAGTCCCACCTTAGTACAAGAGACTTTTTCTGTTGAACTTCTAAACTTTCTTTGACTGGTAAATTGTTTCACTCCATCTTTTTATGTATTCTTATCCTCTAAATTTTGTTTAGAGTCATTACTTAAATCTATTTGGAGCTGTTTGGGGGAGAACTGAGGCAAGTCCCTGCCTTTACTCCACTATGTTGCCTCTTCCTCTCCTTTACCTATCTTTACTCCAATTATCTGAAATTTTCATTCTAAATGAAAATAAGTATTACAACTGTGTATATGGAGGTATACATGTTTATAAATTTTACACACAAAATATTATCATGATGGTTCCAAGAGTGCTAAAATTTCAACCCTAATTCTCAGAAATGGGAAAAGAAAAAACATTACTACTATAAATTAAAAGGCATATTGACTATAGTCCTGGCAAAATTATAGAAAAGACTCTATAAAAGATATGGTGAACAGTTGAAGTTAGAAGTGATTAATACAGAGCCATCATAGCTTCATCAATAAATAATAGGTTATACCAGACTTAACTAGATTATACCAGAGTAAACTTTTTAAAAAGTGAAATATATGTAAATAAATGAGAATGGTCATTAAACATTCAATATCAACATGGTAAAAGACCTCTATTGGAGTAACACAGAGTTCTTGGGTTTGATGCTATATTATTTAACAATTTCATTAATTTGTTCAAGACATTTTGCTCATCAAATACAAATGACAGAAAACTGGAATTAATACTTGATATACTGAATAATATATAAAAGTCTTAAGCTGGCAGAGTGATCTCACATTAAAATAGAAACTGATTCCTTGAGCAGCATATTAAATTATAAAACTACAAATTTACAATACCTATATTGTATTATATCTTCATTTATTGTTTTCAAAACATTTCCTAATTAAATTTAATCTGGTTCCCACGAAAGTAACACCATATTAACACCTCATCTTTTAGTTAGAGCACTGGGCTGAATCTAATGAATTAAAGCACAATAAGTGTTTGACAAACCCAAAGTCCCCAGCTTTTGGGATAAGAATTCACTATTTGACAAAAACTGCTGGGAATATTGGAAACTAGTATGGCAGAAACTTAGGCATTGACCCACACATAACACTGTATACTAAGATAAGGTCAAAATCGATTCATGCTCTAGACATAAAGAATGATATTATAAACAAATTAGAAATTTACCTATTAGTTCTGTGGAGGAGGAAGGAAATTGTGACTAAAGAAAAACTAGAGATAATTATTGATCATAAAATAAATAATTTTTATTATATTAAGTTAAAAAGTTTTTCTACAAACAAAACTAATGCAGACAAGATTAGAAGGGAGCCAATAAACTGGGAAAACATTTTTACATTCAAAAGTCATGATAAAGGTTTCATTTCTAAAATATATAGAGATGAATTCAAGCCATTCTCCAATCAATAAATGGTCAAAGGATATGGACAATTTTCAGATGAAGAAATTGAAATGATTTCTAGTTATATGAAAAGGTGCTCCAAATCACTATTGATCAGAGAAATGCAAATTAAGACAATTCTGAGATACCAGTACAAAACTCTCAGATTGGCTAAGATGACAGGAAAAGATAATGATGAATGTTGGAGGGGATGTGGGAAAACTGGGACACTGATACATTGTTGGTGGATCTGTGAATGGATCCAGCTATTCTGGAGAACAATTTGGAACTATGATCAAAAAGTAATCAAACTGTGCATACTCTTTGACCCAGCAGTGTTTCTATTGGGCTTACATCCCAAAGAGATCTTAAAGGGGAGAATGGAACTCACATATGCAAAAACGTTTGTGGCAGCCCTTTTTGTAGTGGCAAGAAACTGGAAACTGAGTGGATACCCATCAATGAGAATGGCTGAATAAGTTATGATATATGAATGTTATGGAATATTATTTTTATGTAAGAAATGACCAGCAGGATGCTTAAAGAGAGGCCTGGAAAGACTTACATGAGCTAAGTAAAATGAGCAGAATCAGGAGATCATAATATATGGCAACAACAAGACTATATGATGATCAATTCTGATGGATGTGGCTCTCTTCAGAAATGAGATGATTCAAAGCAAATCCAATTGTTCAGTGATGAAGAAAGCCATCTATACACAGAGAGAGGCCTGTGGGAACTGAGAGTTGACCACAACATAGCATTTTTACTTTTTTATTGTTGTTTGCTTGCTTTTTGTTTTCTTTTTCATTGTTTTTCCTTTTTGATCTGATATTTCTTGTGCAGCAATGATAATTATGGAAATATGTATAGAAAAATTGCACATTTAGTGTATATTGAATTACTTGCCATCTAGGCATGGGGGTGGGGAGAAAGGAAGGAAAAAGTTGGAATACAAGGTTTTGTGAGGGTGAATGTTGAAAATTATCTATGTGTATGTTTTGAAAATAAAAACCTTCAATAAAAAAAGGAATTACCTCTCACTACAAAAATGTCAACCACTATAGCTCTAATTACTGTTGTTATTGGTAGGCATAGTGATCTATTCCTAGGCATATAGGTATAGTCTATTCCAGTGTGACTACATTTTTTAGCTAATTCTATATTTTTAATCAATTCTTGTAATTTTCTGATGTATTCTTTTAGATGAACAATAGGAATATGAAATTTATGTAGTATATCAAATTCATATTGGTAACGAGCCAATATAACTACATATCTATGAAATATTATTTAATTATTACAAGAGATGATGGTCTTCTCATCAATGGACTTATGTCTCTTGCTATTCCACTCATTTCCAAGTGAAAGGAGTTATGTCTACAGTGATATGAAGAAAAGCCTTGGCGCCCTGTGGGCAATAAGGGGATGGTAAACCTTTATATGTCTATTTTATAGTGTCATAGATGTTTGTAAATTCCATAAATGGAAATACTCTTGATATCGAAATTATTATGGCATTAAGGAAGAAATGATCCTATTAATTATAAGTAAATTAATAAGAAAGAGTACTTGGTACCTCCTCTACTTTATGAAATGTCAGGGACATTATAGCATGGCATACAGAAAATAGCTTGTTAAGGAAATTAGAAATAAATTAAGAGACCTTAGAGCAGAAAAATTTTTATTGTTTCCTCCAGAAATTGTAGTTATTAATAAAATTTTCAGCTTCAAATCTGTGCAAATGAGCATACATTGTAATTGAAAGAGGAAAAATTATTCTGTATTTAGTTATCTTATTAACTCTAAGCCTCTAAGTGTAGTTTCATTTTCAGTACTGTTGCTGCAGAAGAAAGACTATATGTAAGCAGCACCAAGGTATTTAGGAAGATATGCATTGTGTGTGTGTTCATGCATGTTTGAGTATGTGTATGTTTATTTGTGTATTTTGTGTGTATGTGTTGATGTCAAGGAGGGTGGGAAAAGAGGAAGAGTGATGAACAAACCCCCCAAATGCTGATAAAGACTTAATAGAATGATGACTGAAGAATAGTAGGAAATAGCTGAATTTAGCAATATCCATAGGTATATGTTGTACCCAGTCATGTAGGTCAATTCATATTCTTTTAAGTGCCTTCTATGTGAAATACTAAAATGAAAAATAAGCATAAAGTGTCATGTAAGCTTTGCTCAGAAGGAATTTATAATATTGGAGATAAAACAAACATTCATAAAACATGCTAACACAAGAAGGGAGAATAACACCGCACATCCATGCCATAGTGAACACTCATCATATTATTGGCCTATAAAGCTATTTGAAAATTTTCAGAAGCTTTATTGACTATTTACTTTTTTTAACACAATCATTTAAGGGTTTTGTTGTTGTTTTCTACTTAAGTTTCTGTTTATAACAAAATAACTTCTCTTCACCCCTGGTTATCTCACCAAAGATGGACAAGGCATATATTACTTGTCCTGAATTATTGCCTTTTCATTTTCTTTACATCCTGCGTAAAACACAAGTTAAGGAGGACTTCATTTTAGAACAGTGATAAAATTATAATCCAAGTTTACAATCCTTAGTACAGTTTCTGGCACCTAATAAGGCCTTTTTTTTAACTATATGACTCCATCCTGTTACAACCAGCCTGAGTAAAGAAAAACAAACAAACATAGCAACATTTTTTTTTAAATCAAGCTCTAGGATAATATATCAGCAATGTGTGGCAATCACAAATTTGCTTGGAATTATCCAAGTTTGCCAAACCCTGAAGGATAGAAATCTCTAGGAATTGTTCATCGAGATGGGATAGGGTTTGCAGTTCAAAAAACTAAAAAATGCAAAAGGGGGTTTGCTAACTGGTTAGCAACTTGGTTGACTTTCTATTGATTCCTTTTACAAACTTGTCTTTTTTAATCTAACTCTTTCCTGTAATTACTTATTAGATGTTCAAATCAAATCACATTTGAGGATAACCAACTTATTTATCAGGCTAATATATATGGCCATAGAGCTCATGGCATACATATATAGGATCTTAGGTTTACATATGGAAGGCCCTTTAAAGTGATTGAGTTCAGACTCCTCTTTTTGCAGATAAGGAAACTGAATAATAGAAACATTAGGTGGTCTCACTAGCATCACAGAGACTATGAGTATCTAAGTCAGGATTTGACTTTGTGTCTGCTAAACTGCTTCTCCATTAACTTCTGGCACCAAACAAATAATGAATGAAATTATGCCCTATCAACAACCTACATATCAAAGATATATAATGTCATGTCCCTGTTACAAATCAGCAAATCATTTTTACATAACATCTTTGAAAATTCTCCTAGAAACTGAAATGTAAGACAAATATTCACCATTATATTACTGGTATGTGTCAGAGATAGAACTTGCAGCCAGGCCTCTACTACATTTTATCCACTATGCCACACTGCCTTCTATTTGAATCTCACCAATTTTAATTGCAAAGCTTAAAAGGATTAGCCCTTATTTTTTGACAGGCTTATAATTAGGTTTTAAAATTATTTTCCTTTTAAATAACTCTAATTTATTTTTATAACATTATGCATCTTCTCTTGGTCTTTGCAGATTTAAAAATTAGAAGCATACAATATATATTTTTCTTCTCTTTCATTATTTAACAAATGTTTTATTGTATACCTCTTTGTAATTGTGTGTTCAAATATGTGTAACTGCAGCATAAAGTAAATCTTTAAGATTTGGAAACAATGTCTCAGCAAAGCTACTCCCTCATTAATTTTCTCATGAGGAAATGGAAGATGAGGCATCAAAAATAGATCTGTTTTAAAATAACAAAAAATATTTCTGGACTTCATACTTAGGTGCTAATTAGGTATTTAGCAGTAGTGTGTCAAGTAAGGATTTAGTTCTTTACATGACCACATGTCAAGTATTGACAATGTATCTCTATGCTCTCATTAAGCAAAGGTGTGGTATATTTAAGGTTCCTGAATATCCCAGTCTTGCTTTGTACATTTCAGTTTCTCTTTTGACAAGGTTGAAGGATGTACACTGCAACTATTCACTTTGGTGTGATACTGACAAAACTAAAGACATCTTCACAGTCTCAGACTCATTTTTGAGGTCAACAGACCATTAGACTTGAAGTCACAAAAATTGGAGTTTGAATCTTGCCTCTGATCTTTACTAGCTTTGTGGCCTTCACAGGTCAATTTACCTAAAGGGACTTTCTTTTTTCTCACTAACAAAATGGGGTTTATAATTGTGCCTTTCTCATTGGGTTATTGTGAAGGTCAAATGAGATGACATGTAAATAACTGCAATCTTCCTAGACTGTATATAAATGTGGAGTATTTTTATAAATACCACCAGATTGCTTTGGAATGAAGACCACATACTTCTGATAAACAGAGAATATACAAAAGCCAATACACAAAGCCACAGTGACTCTAAGTCATTTTTCCCCTATTCCATGTTAACTGCTCTAGCTGATGACTGTGAAACTTAATTTGTGTTAATCAGTTTGGGGTGAGAAGAGCACAAAATTAATTTGACACATCAATTTTGTGCTTTAATAAAAATACTGAACATATTCTGCTTCTAACAAATGAACAGCATGTTCACCTTGTAGGTCAGGAGACAGGATGGTATCCTTCCATTAGCAACATCAAGCATATTTTTTTGCACAGGCTGTAATCTTAAAACTCATGTTTTCTATTAGTTTTGAAAAGGTGGGAAGTTTGAAAGGAAAGATAAATGCTTTCTCTACTTTCTTTATTGTAGTATGGTAAAAACCAACAAAACAATAACAACAACAAAAAAATAAAAACAAAGCATACTGCATTTGAACCTAGAGCACCTGATTGCAAATTCCACCATACCTTTGGAATTTGATGTTTATTTGACATTGGGAAAATGACTATACTTTCTTGTGACTCATATTCCTTGCATATAAAATGGCAAGGTTCAACTAAATAACTTTTAAAATTTCATCCAACTTTAATGCTATGGTCACTCTCTGAAAAATATATGGTCTTTTGAAAAAAAGAAAAAAGAAAAATCTCCTTTCCCTAAGTCTATCTGAAGCAACCTTTCAGATTCAGTAAGGCTTGTTACTTATCTTCCCATTGCCTGTAAGAGTACATTCTCGTATATTCTGACTCTCTGACACTAGCCTTCTTACTTACTGTTCTTTGAGCAATGTACTCTTATTTCTCACACAATACCAACTTGCGGCATTTTCACTGCTGTCCAGTATGGCCAGAATTCCCTCTCTTCAACTATGTCTCCATCTCACCTGGACTGCTTCAAGACCCAGCTAAAGCTCCTCCTTCTATAAGAAGCCTACCTTAATGAATTCATGATCTCTCTTAATTTTACTGTATTTCCTCTGATGATTATTTCCAAATTATTTTTCTCTCTTCCCTCCCCCCTCTCTCCTCTCTACTCCTGCCTCTTTCTCTCCCTCCCTCTATGTGTGTGTGTGTATACACACAGAGAGACATATATGTATACATACATGTATATAAGGATATATATATACACTTGCATGTGTGTATATGCATGCATGTGTTTTGTATGTACAGAATTGTTTGAATATTGTCTCTCCCATTAGACTGCAATTTTCTTGAGAACAGGAAGTATGTTTTCATTCTTTATATTCCTAGCACTCACCACAGTACCTGGCACATCAATAGGATTTAATAAATGTTTGTTGATTGGTTGATAACTTATTTTCTGCTTGTTTGTTTTACAGGTAAACAACTAAGCATAAGGGTTTGTTCCAAAGCAGGGTTTGACATAAGGATGTAATCGATGATCTTTAAAAAAAAAAAAAAAAAAAAAGATGTCCCATGTAAGCTCTTCACTCCCACTTATGATAAAACTTATACTTGATTTTTTTAAAAAAAACCTTGAATTTAAAAATAAGTATTGCAGAAAACTATTCATAATCTTTACTCACTCTTGGCTTCTGGAATATGTGGTTGGAGGGAAAAGGGATAAATAATGTGTTGGTCTCTATCAGTTCCGTCACCTTGATGAATGATGGCTTCCTGAGTCAGGAATATCATTCTCTAAATCCATTAAAGTAGAAAAGAAGGTCAGATTGTCCCAAGGTGGTTCCCACATTTAAAATCACTTCCTGCACTTCATGTGTGATTGGCTGGGTCAGAGGTAAGAGGCAAAGAATATCTCCTTCAGAATGATTCTGTGCAGGTTCTTTTGTGTGATTAATGATCATCACCATCAGAGTCAGGACCCCATCAGAGATGCAGGTGTTCTGGGGAAAATAGCCCTTTATGGCATTGCTACTTTGGATAGGAATGTTATCATTTTTTGTGCATGTGATTTTCTTGATAATGGGAAATTTGAGTGAAGAAACTTCTTATACCATGCAGATTGGCAAATGTTCTGCAACTTGAAATTATAGACAATTGTTTGAAGTAATTCTGGTAATTTGACAATCATCCAATATTCAGTATTTGTTGGAAGCTGTACTTGAATCTAAGACACTCTACTTAAAGGATAATCTCTCTACTACACCCCACTGTCTCTCTATCTTTGTAATTATTCTTTTGATTTCCGCCCTGATGGCAATACTAAAAATGGCACTACTAGTCACTATTCATTGTTAGCTAACTGACACATGCATTTGACAAGTTTCTAAATTTCCTGAGATTATGAATAGGAAGCTATATATGTGATTATGAGAATCTTTATAGGAAAAACTTGAATCATAATTTTAGTATCCAAAGGGTTCAGAGAAGCCATCTAGGATAACTCTTTCCCTTACAGGTGAGAAAACTGAAGCCCAGAGGGGTTAAATGTCTAAGATTATACACACTCCATATTTCTTCCTTTCTCTTTCAAACTCTCTTTTTCCTCTTCTTTCTTCCTTCCCCACTGATGCACCATGCTTTAAACCTGAACTGTGATTGACTTTCACTATAACAGTGCCTACTCCCACCCTGAGGTGTTTAACACAGAAAGCTCCCACAAGAATGTCTCTCAGGGTGATAAATTAGTACTATCTATCTGGCATTATCATTTTTAAAATTCATACAATTTTTCTACTTTCTTTGTCTGGAGGGAAATATGGAAAAATCTAGTTATAATATGCTATCTCTAGCTTCTTCCATTCTCATTTGCCCCCTTTTCTGTCAGTTTCTGATTTCCCTTTACTTCTTTTTTGGTGCATTCATAGTGTTAGTGGAAAGTATTTTGGATAGCATTAAATATTCCTTGGTGGGTAAGATATTAGTTATATTCCAGTTGAATAACTTATTGCATAACTTTAATTGGATATATTTTTAACAAGTTATTTTGTGATGAAAAGGCTCATTACTTGATTTTTGCTTAGTATCAGTTCTTGTGGATCTTAATCATGTAGAAATTTGCACCACCAGTTAATTAAGTACAACTAAAGCAAATGTTACAAGGGTTAACATGACAAGTTTACCTTTCTTGTGAGTATCCAGTCTACTAGAAATTTGTATTAGGTCCACTTTCATACAATAGCTTCCCAGATTCCTGATTTTTACATATCTTTTTTCCATTTATATCATCACAACAGCTTCCTTATGTGACATACAGGGCAGGGGATCTACATATACATTAGACTTCCCTGAATGATAATGAATTCTTAATTCATAGTTGGATAGTGTCATTTCTTGGAAGCACCATCCAACTTAGTATGTGTCAAAAATATGTCTGTACAATGTTCTTACTATACTTGAAAATGAATTTTGTATGCATCTTGGGACTTAAAATTCACTGAACAACAATTTGTATAAAGGCCAATAAATCTTACTCTCTGTAAGTTTTCTCCTAGGAAAAATGCTATAGGTTTCTAGTAACTGTTTATTTCTTGGTCTAAAACTATTCCCAAACCTTCACAACTATTGTCAATATACAGGAGAAAGACATTTCCTAAGAATGCATGTCAACCATCCTAGTTTTTACATGAGAGATTTCAAAAACTATTCATTCTTCTTGGTCCTTCAATCTTCAAAATTATTTTGAGGGGATTGAACATGACTGACTTCACGTTCTATTTTTGTTTCATTTTAGTCATATATACCCTGGAGAGATATAATTAAGGAATATAATGTCAATAATATAGGATTTTTACATTTAAAAATTATTTTTTCAATTAAGTTCATTTTTTCTCCCCTCCAGACCCTCTTAAAAGGAAAACAAAATAAAAAATGAAGGGAAACCCTTATAAGCATTATGCCCAGTCAAGCAAAAAAAAAAGTCACATTGACACTGTCCAAATGTCTCCCCCACCACGTCTCTCTTTGTTTCTTTCTCTCCCTCTCTCCATTGTATGTATAAAAAAATTAAATCACTATCATGCTAATACATTCAAAATACACATTCAATGAATTCCTCCCAAAAGTAACAGCAGTGGTTCCCCTTACATATGAAACCCCAGAAATCTATGCCATGTTTCAGGTATTTTATGGTTCATCATCAAATCAAAACCATAACTCAAAATTGTCACCATTTTAAAAAAATTAATTTGTAAGGATAAATGGGAAAAGTCAAAGTAAAAATAATGGATTCAAAAAGAAAACAATACCCAGAACATAGCAAATACAGAAAAAAGAAAAGATTTCTTTCATTTAAATAGGTGATTCATTCTCCAAAAAGTTATCACATTCCCAGTAGGAGAGAACATACATGCAGAGATGTGTGAACAAAGAATACACATATAAAGTTGATTGAAACAAAGTTCAACTGACAAAATAAAAGGTCAAGAATTTCAAGGGAATTAATGAAAAAAATGCCAATGAAGGTAGCCTAGCTGTGCCAAATCTAAAACTATATTATAAAGCAGCAGTCATCAAAGCCATTTAATACTGGCTAAGAAACAGAAAGAAATCAGTGGAACAGGTTAAGTTCTAGTGTTTGCCAAAACCAAAAGACCCCAGCTTTTGGAATAAGAACTCATTATTTGACAAAAACTGCTGGGGAACATTGGAAACTAGGATGGCCGGAAGTAGGCATTGACCAACACCTAACATCATATACCAAGATAAGGTTGAAATGGATTCATGATTTAGACAAAAAGAGTGATATTATAAGCAAATTAGAAGTAGATAGGATAGTTTATCTCTCAGATCTATGGAGAAGGAAGGAATTTGTGACCAAAGAACTGGAGCTCATTATCAAATACAAAACAGATATTTTTATTATATTAAGTTAAAAAAGTTTTTGTCCAAACAAAACTAATGCATACAAGATTAGAAGGGAAGCAATAAACTGGGAAAACATTTTTACATTCAAGGGATCTGATAAAAGGCTCATTTCTAAAATATATAGAAAATTGACTCAAATTTATAAGAATTCAATTGATATTCTTATATTTTCCAGTTGATAAATGGTCAAAGGATATCAACAGACAATTTTTCAGATGAAGAAATTGAAACTATTTCTAGTCATATGACAGGGTCTAAATCACTATTGACCAGAAAAATGCAAATTAAGACAACTTTAAGGTACCATTATAGACCTCTCAGATTGGCTAAGATCACAGGAAAAGATAATGATGAATGATAAAATGTATGTGGAAAAACTGGGACACATGCATTGTTAGTGGAATTGTGAACTGATCCAATCATTCTGGAGAGCAATTGGACGATGCTCAAAGGATTATAAAACTGTGCATGGCCTTTGATTCATTGGTGTTTTTACTGGTTTTATATCCCAAAAAGGTCTTAAAAGAGAGAAAGGGACCCACATCTGCAAAAAAAAAATGGCAGTCTTTTTTTGTAGTGGCAAGAAACTGAAAACTGAGTGGATGCCCATCATTTGGAGAATGGCTGAATAAGTATGATATATGAGTTTTATGTAATATTATTGTTCTATAATAAATGATTAGCAGGATGTTTTCAAAGAGGCCTGGAGAGACTTACTTGAACTGAGGCTGAGTGAAATGAGTAGAACTAGAAAATCATTGTACACAGCAACAGCAAAATTATATGATGATCAGTTCTGATGGATGTGGCTTTTCTTAACAATGAGATCATTCAGGCCAGTTCCAATGATCTTGGATGATGAGAACGATCTACACCCAGAGAGAAGACTGTGGGAACTGAGAGAGGATCACAATATAGCATTTTCACTTCTTTTATTGTTGTTTACATGAATTTCATTTTTTCTATTTTTTTCCTTTTTGATCTGTTTTTTTCTTGTGCAGCAAGATAATTGCACAAATACATATGCCTATATTGGATTTACATATATTTTTACCATGTTTAACATATATTGGATTATTTGCCATCTGGGGCAGGAGGTGGAAGAAGGGGAGGAAAATTGGAGTACAATGTTTTGTAAGAATCAATGTTAAAAATTATCCTTGTATATCATTTGAAAATAAAAACCTTCAATAAAAAAAAGAAACAAAAAAGAAAGTTTCATTGAGAATATATTAAGGGAACACATGTGGCTGGCACACTTAAGATGTCATGATGACATCTTTAGGAATGTTCTTGAACTACTCTTTTGGTCTTAACTACACTCTTTACTGGAAGAATTGTCCTTATCAATGTTTTTCTTAATGTCATGGTCTCTTAGTCACTCTGCTGAAACACACATACACACACACACAGACAAATTTCCTGATATTTCCTCTTTTTTGATAATATCTGTTTTCTACTACTGTCTATTAAAGTGTGGTAAATAGTTAATATTGCTCACAAAAAGAAAAACTCCTTTAGGACAATGTTTAGTGAAAAGTCTATTAGCCACAATGCATGAACATCAGCAAAACAACAGACTTAAATTAAATCCATTGTTCTTTGGGCCACTAGGTCTTTCAGGAAGAAAAATTGAAGACGAAATATGTTTTTCAAGTACTTATTAATAGCCAGATATTTTTGCTAGGAAAAAAAATAGTGGTGTCTGGAATAGATACAGATAAATTAGAAACAGGTCAGAGCTGCATTTAGGACATGTTGAATTGAGATTCCAGGGAGATATCCCTTGGACATGATGAACAGAAAGTTCATGATGAAGAACATGATTAAGAAAGGCACTGGTGATGAGAGTTAATATGTTATTATGATGAATTTAATTATGTCATTTGATTCTCACAATAATCCTGAGTGGAAGGTGCTCATGTTATCCCCATTTTACCACTGAAGGAACTGAAACAAATAGAAGTTAAATGATTTTTCGAAGGTTACCATTAATAAGTGTCTGAAATTAGACTTGAACTCAAATTTTCCTAGATCTAGACTGAGAGCTCTAATCACTATTTCACTGGTCTCCAAGCAATGATCTGATTCATGTTTAGAGGAAATTCCTAATCAATACACTCATCCATAGTCTTTTTTTTTTACAACTATGTTCCTTATCATGAACTTTCTGTTGATCATATTCAAGGGATGTCTCCTTAATATCTCAATTCTACATATCCCAAATTCAACTCTCCCCTTTTCCAAATTTATCTGTGTCTATTCAGTACATCATGATTTTTTCCATCTACAAAATATCTGAAACTTCAGTCATCATCTCCTCTATTCTTCAATTCCTAACATTATCTAGTTAGTTGCCTAATCTTTTTTTTACTCTATTTCCAGAAAATATCTAACATCCAACCTTTCCTCTCTTTCTATACAGCTATTAGTCTACTGTAGTACATACCACTTCTCATTTGAAGAACAACAGAAGCTTTTTAAATAGTCTCTCTGCATCCATTTCTTCCTTTTCTTATATATTTTCTACATAGAAATGGGTGGTTTGGAACATTTTTACTTTACCATGAATGCTTGTTATTAAGTCTTTATTCTTTTTTTTTTTCTTTTATCAAGTGGAGTGACATGGAAGAGAGAAAAAAATTGAGTGATTTGTATGGACAAAAATAAAGTTTTGAAAAAATGACAATAAAAGCATACATGACAATAAAAGTACTAAATACAAATGACAATAAAAGTACTAAAACACAGATAGGAGTGCATCACATTCATTCTCAAGAATTTTAGAGGTTCCCTCTTGCCTCTAACATAAAAAGTCAAAATTTTAGTCTGACTTTTAATGTCTTCCCATTCTGACTCCAGACTTTATACTAGTCTTTTTACAAGTGCCTTTATTTTGAGACATTTCTTGCTATTTTGTATACATGCCAATCTTGCCTAAATATTCCTAGAATGCACTTTTATTCTCACTTCTGCCTTGTAGAATTCCTAGTTTTCTTGAAAATGCAGCTCAAGTGAAACTTCCTCTGGGAATCCCACATAGATATGTCCTCGAAGTAATAAAAGAAACTGATACTAAGGAATGATGTGACTTGCCTTTATGTACATAGGTTATAACTGGCAGATGAAAAGCCATCTAATTCCAAATTCAATGTGTTTTGTAGTACACTGGATATACTGCATTTTGGGAGAGGGTCAAAAAGGGGAATCTTAAATCTAATTATTTGTTACTCTATTGATTTTTTTTCTTTAATAGTAGAAAATCAGAAGACATCTTTGAAATTCCTGCTTTCAATATACTTTAAGAGCTACAAAAAATGAGAAAAAATATATTTAAAAACATAATGGCTACTGATATGAAACTGAGTAAACCAGATGCCTGAATTAAATTTTAAAAGGACACCACAGACTTCATTTTCACACCAATAAACTTTAACTTAATATTGATTTCTCCTACTCACTGGTAAAATGGATTAGTGTTGAGATAGCCAGTGTAAAACACTGCTAAGGTTTCTGAGGCAGCTAGGTGGCACAGTAGATAAAATGGTATGTCTGGAGTCAGGAAGACCTCAGAGCAAATCTGGTCTCAAACACTTAGCTTGCATGACCTTGAGCAAGTCAATTAATCTATTTCCTTCACTATGCTCATCTTTGAAATGAAGATGTTAATAGCATATTGCTTAACACATTATCTGGTACATAGACACTACATGAAAGTCTTTTTTAAAAAAATGTATTTAAACATATTTTCCATCATTTTTAGTCTTAAAGAGTGTGTTTTTTTGAAGATCTCTTTTCTAAAATGCCAAATTGTTATTTCTGTTTGGGATTATAGGGAAAGAAGATAGTTAAATTGGATGGGTGGACAGATAGACAGGAAGACTTACAGACAAGTAGATAGATAGACAGATGGATAGATAGATCCATGCTTTTATGCTCTATAGCAACACTGATAAAATGTTTGCATATAAAAATAACATTTGCTTTTCTGGAAAATTTAAATAAAAGTGCTTTGCAGATTACTTAAAACCATTGATTACAAATTTTTCCCAAGAATTTTTGTAACAAATATTAGTGTACATATATGTATATATGAACATATATCTGTATATATACATATACCTGTATATATGTATACACGTGTATATATGTATACATACTCGTATATGTATATATAGATATATGTACATATATACAGATTAATATTTGTTACAAAACTTCTTATATATATGCACACATATAAACATACACATTCACTATATGTTCACATACACATAAATTATGGCATTAGAAGGGGAGCTAAGAAACCTTCCTTTAGAGGATCCTCTTTAAAATCCTAAGATTTTAGATGTGACAAATTACAGCATTACAATATTATTAATTTTCATCAAAATACTCAAAAGAACAATAGGATAGAATGTCCTAATTTTTGGTAAAGTTCATTTATTCTCTTTAATGCATAGAATCATCTGATCTAGGATTGGAGTAGCAAATTCTAGTATTCCTTTTCAAAAATCCTCTGCCTTCTCTTTTTCTCTATCTCTGTGTCTCTGTCTCTGTCTCTCTCTGTCCTTCTTCCTCTCCCCCCTTTCTTCCCACTCTCCCCTTTTCCTCATAATAAACTGCAATTTCTTTGGGCAGTGAGCCCCTTCTAGTGTATAATTTATTGTGTTCAGCGATTTCTTATCATGCATAGATGAAATGCCTTTTTTATCACTCATTCAAATTATTGTTTTCCTCTGGTGATAGTTTTTTGCAGCTTCTGTGTTTACTTTATTACTTGTGACTAAGGCATGTTTTCCTAGCAGGAACTTGGCAAAGACGTATTAAGTGTCACTTCATCATCATTCAACACCATAGTCACAGATGAAAATCCTCACATATGAAAGGAAAAAAGATGAAAGAAACACAAACAGGTTAACTAATTTAAACAAAATAATCCCTTGCATCTCTATAACCTCTACTTCACATGCAAATGATTTCAGACATTTACAACCTATATTAACATATTTAATTTACTTGATTGTTTTTTTTTTCCTTGAAATTTCATTTGCTTTGTCTGGCAGGAGGAAGAGATAAATGACATGAGGATTTCAAAAAAAGTATTTTGGTCATGTCCTTGATCAAGGGCATAAAATTCCCATGAAATATCAAGTTCTATTCTGCAGTTCTAAGCAGGTGAATAAGCTACAGTCAAACTTCTGGAAATACCCATAAAGCCTTTGAGATCCTAGTATCTCTAACTAGAATTAAAAAAAAATCTAGGCCAAAAAAAAAAAAAAAAAAGAAAAAAGGGAGAAAGAAAAGGAAAACGAATCCTACCAAAAATAACCATAACTTAATATTTTTTTTTGCTCAGTTGATCCCAGGGGATCAAATAGCCTTGTATGTTTTTCAATATTAGAGAAACACAGCTTTAGGCATCCTATATTGCATCCCCTGCCTTCAGAATGTATTCCTGTTGAAATTATTCCAGTTAAATAAGAATCCTCTTTATGAAGATATCCAATTAAAAACATATATTTCTCAAGATTCAGATTTGTAGAATCATGTTTCATATCAAAGTACGATGGGTTATATTGCCTATATTCTCAGGCACAAAATATCAGGCCCTTTAAATGTGATTAAACCTTAAAGGTTATTTAGTTAAACCCATTTATTTTAAAATGAAGAAAGTGATACAATGAGCAAAATAATTTGTAACTTACAACTAAGTGGTGAAGTAGATAGCCTGCTGGAACTGAAGTCAGGAAAACTAATATTTCTAAGCTCCAATCTGGCTCAGACACTTGTTAGCTGTGCGACCCTAGGCAAGTCTCTTAACCCTATTTGTTTCAATTCCTCATCTATAAAATGAGCTATAAAACCACTCTAACATCTTCAACAGAAAAACTTAAAATGTGGTCATGAAAAAATTGGACATGACTGAAATGACTGAAACAATAAAACAAGAAAAATTCAATGTCACACAGCTATAAGCAGCAGAGTCAATATTTGAACATAGGGGTTCTTACTCTAATTCCAGTGTTCTTTTTCCTACTCTGCACTATCCAAAGAAGCCCTCAATATACACATTAAAAACATATCTAGAATGCTTTGTAAATAGTTGTTTTACATAAATGTTAACTAATATTTCTATTAATAATAACAAAAATAATGATCTATCACCCCTAACTTTAGGTTATTCATCACTTAGTAACTATGAATTTTCATTTGTATCTACTTTCAACATGATTTTGACCCTTATTAAAATTGCCCTTATTTTTTTCCTTTCCTTTTAATCTGAACTAGTACATTTAGTAACCCTTTTAAAGAAATATAATCCCACCTTTTCTCTTTTTTTGTTCTTTCAGCCTCAAGTTTTTTAAAAAAGCATTTTACTGATCTTTGCTTTTTCCATAACATTCATTTCTGCATAATATCTTCCATCACCCTTGAAACAAAGAAAAAATATTTAATCAAAAAAGTACTCACCTAATGATCTTTGTTGACAAGCAAAACATTGTTCTCTTAAAGTCAAGAGAACAGAAATATCTTGGATCACCAGATCATAGTAATCATACATGATTACTACTTGATAGAAAGCTGGAAGGGCTCTTAAAAATCATGTGGTCCTAAACTGTTACTTGATAAATGAGGTGATTAAGGACAAAAGAAGTTGTGACTATTTTGGTCTCAGATTCCATTATTATCTTTTCCATTGATCAGAATTAAATTTCATTTTAGTATTCTTTTCATTTAAGATGTTATGGTATTTAATGGATATTTAGGTTTTATCTCATTTTGTATATATTCATAGAAATCTTCCCATGTTTCTTTGAATTACTCAAATTTGTCACGTCACGTTTACATAGTCTGTTCTGCCATTTTCAAATCCACTGCCATCAACCTTTTATCCAGTTCTTTATTACTGACAAAATTTCAGATTCCTTTTTTAAATTTTCTAATTTTAAATATTATTTTATTTTCCTCAGTTATATGTCAAGAAAAAATTTAACATTCATTTTTTACAAAATTTTGAGTTCTAAAGTTTTCTTCTTGTATCCCCTTTTCATCCTTTTGAAGATGATAGGCAGCTTGACATGGTTTAGAATATGCTATTATGTAAAAAATAATCTCCATATTAGTCACAGTTGTGAAAGAAAAAAACAGATTAAAAAGAAAAAAAAAACAAAGACAACAAAGAGTAAAGTTTTTTTTCTGAAATTTGCCTATTTGTCATTTCTTACTGTATGATAGTATTTTATTATATTCATATACCACAACTTATTCAGTTATTTCCCATATCCTTTCCAATATA
>JAJPUD010014463.1:465-19960 GCA_023553655.1 Myrmecobius fasciatus | reverse complement strand
TATATATATATATATATATATATATATATATATATATATCACTTTTCTTTTGGATATATTGGCCAATCTGATAGATACGAGGTAGCATCTTAGAGTTGTTTTGATTAGGTTTTCTCTAATCAAAAGTGATTCAGAAACTTCTCTATCTGTCTATTTAGCTTTGATTTCTTCATCTGAAAACTGCTTGTCATGTGCTAGGTGCAATATTTGGGGGTGGGGGGTAGCTGGGTCTCTCTCACCTATCACGTGCTTTGGTGTGCATTGGGCCATGACCAGCTTGGTCTCCAAGGAGGGTTGCCCCAGAGGAGGATGTTTTAAGGCAGTTCTTTATTCAGCACTTCCTGTTTCCCCTACAGCCAGCCTCCCTTATATATCTTCCCTCCTGTCCTAGCCACCCCTCCTAGCTTAGTCCCTCCTCCTATCCTTGCCTCTCCTCATCACCTGACCCTTCCTTGCCTGACCCGACCCCTCTTCCTTGCCTCCTACCTTCCTTCCCCCACTCTGTGGTCATGCCCTTTGTTCACTTGCCCACATCTATCATTAGCAATTAAGTTTGTATTGAAAGGAGGCATTCAGTAAGAGGGCGGGATTCTTCTCTCAGCAACAGAGCACTGCCTCAAGGCAAGCCATCCCATCTAAGTTTCTCAAGGGAATCACAGACCACACCCCTTGATCCTCAATTCAAAGACAAACTTCTCAGAGTCCTCAATTTTCCAGACCCTAACAGTCATGTCCTTTGATCATTTATCAAAGGATGAATATCCTGTATTTTTATAAATTTTACTCCCTTCTCTATATATCAGAAAAATGAGTTTTTTATCAGAGAAATATACTGTAAAGATTGTTTCTCAGATTTCTGCTTGCCTTCTAATCTTGATTGCATTGGTTTTGATTATACAAAGTCTTAATTTAAAGTAGTCAGAATTATGTTTTGTATTTTGCAGTGCTCGCTGTCCTTTTTTTCTTCTTTCCATAGATATAATAAATAGAATGTTCTGTGCTTTTCTAATTAGCTTATGATGTCACCTGTTTTGTCCTTATCTTGGTATATGGTGTGAGATGTTAGTATATACCTAGCTTGCATTCAATTATTGTCAAATAGTGAGTTCTTACCTGAGAAAGTGGGATTGTTGCATTTGTCAGACCTAGATTATTAGAGTTATTGGCTACTTTGTCTTGTGGACCAGGTCTATATCACTGATTACCACTCTTTCTTAGCCAGTACCACATAGTATTGATAATTACTACTTTAAAATATAGTTTAAGATGTGGTATTGCTAGGGTGTCTTCCTTTGTAAATTTTTCATTAATTCTTTTGATATACTTCACCTTTTGTTCTTCAAGATGAATTTTGTTGATGACTATTCCTTGTTCCAATTTGTACATTCTCCATTATGATAGCTAACTGCATATTTACCTCCATCCCATTCTTCTTCCTCTTTGTCCTCTCTTTTCTTAAACCCTTTCCCTCTTCACCAGTGCTTTACTTCTGTCTACCACTTCCCTGATCTGCCCTCCCTTTTGTCAGTCCCCATCCTCAACCATTTGCTTCATCTCTCTTCCCTTTCCCTGTTGATTAAACTAGATTTCTTTTTTAGATAGATTTTTTTCTTTAATTGATTGTGTGCATTATTCCCTCTTTGAGCCAATACTGATGAGAGCAAGGGTCAAGAGATTCTAATCATTCCATCTTGCTCTACAATGTTATATGGCTTTTGCTCCTTTTCACAGAAATAATTTAACCCATTCTACATCTCTTTTCCTTTTCCCTTGATATGTTATGATTAAATTTGTTGGATAAGTGATTCTTTGTTGTAGTCCTGGCTCCTTTGTCTTCCAGAATATTGTTATGTTTCATTATCCCTGATTCTTTAATGTTGCATCTGCCAAGGCTTGTATAGTCTTGATGGTGACTCCCTAATATTTGAATTGTTTCTTTCTGGACACTTGTATCCATTTTTAACTTGGGAAAATAGTTCTGAAATTTGGCTATACTATTGCTTAGAGTTTTTATTTTGACATCTCTTTCCTGAGATGATTGGCAGATTCTTTCAATTTCTATTTTACCCTCTGGTTTCAGAACAATTTTCCTTGATAATTTCTTGAATTTATTTGATTATGGCTTTCAGATAGTCTAAAAATTCTGATATCATTTCATCTAGATTTATTTTCCAGGTGAATTGTTTTGTTCCCAGGAGGTATTTTATATTTTCTTTTTTTTTATTCTTTTGAATTTGTTTTATTGATTCTTGATATCTCAAAGAATTATTAGATTTCACTTGCTTACTTTCACATATGCTTTAAGGGGTATGTTTTCTTTAGTAGATATTTATCTTTTTCCATTTGACCAATTTTACTTTTTAAATAGTTTTTTATGCTGTTGACTCTTTTTTCACAATTTTGTTTGCAACATTCCGATTCTTTTCCCCAACTTTTTTCTATATATCTTCTACATATTCTTCTTTATGATTTTTAAGCTCCTTTTGGGCTCTTTTATGAGTTCTTTCTGGGCATGAGGCAATTCCCCCCACTTTTTTTTTTTTTAGTTTTACCCATAGATGATTTGACTTTGTTGTCCTCTTCTGAGTTTGTGTCTTGATCTTCCTTGTTACCATAATAACTTTCTATGATCAAATTATTTGTTATTGTTTTTGCTCATTTTTCCCTTTTTTTGGGGGGGATGGGGGTTGGTGGTTATGGTGCTGGTGCTTTTTCCTTTCTTTTAAATTTGAAGTTAGCTTGTAGGTAGAAGGAGGACTGTCTTAGGCTTCTTGTGCCAGTAACTGCAGGCCCTGGCTGTTTACCTGGTGCTACATTGATATAGTTCTAACCTCTATAGGGAACACTGTTTGTCAAGGATGTGCTGAAGCATGTGCTGGGCTGGCCACTGGAAAATGCCTATTTGCCCATGACTTCACCAAAGCATGTGATGGCTCCTGTGGTTGAAGTCTACTAGCTCTCCTGGCTTTGCTAAGGCACATGGCTGGGGTGGGGATCCTGGGGTTGGTGTTTGCTTCTCCACCAAACTGATCTCAGTATCCCCTGCCAGTTTGCTGAAGTGATGTTTGCTGCTGGTTCACTGAAGGCTTCCTGTCCTGAATTGAATCACTCCTTTATGGAGTGAGATGGATCCCTCCTGTCATTTTTTCCTGGGTGAAAAGATTGTTTTTCCTCATCTCTGTGCTGGTTCTGTTGTTCCAGGATCTGTCTTGGAGTGATATTTTTTGGTTTCCCAGAGGTGAACATGGGAAAGTTACAGATATCCAATGCTTACTCCCTCAGTTTCTGTTTTTGAAATTAGCAATTTAAAGAGAGGTTTTTTTTTTATTTTTTTTTAATCCAAAACTCTATTGATTAAGGAATATGATTTGAAAAATTCCTGGGAGATTAGCTTTTTGATCCGGGATTCCAAAACTTTTTTGTGCCATGGGTCATTTGGAAATCCAGTGAAACTGATGGGCATCTTCATTGAATGATAAATTTAAAGTCTTAAAATAAAATATATGGAAATACAAAGGAAAACAATTATAATTAAATAAAAAATGTAGTTTTTTTCTTTTCCTTAACCAGAATTCCCAGAAATATATGCAAGGACATTTATGGACTACTAGTAAAGAACAAATGTTTTAAAGGGTCTTACATCTTGAAAATAGTTGATGCCAATCTCAATTTGGCTTTTCTTTTAGCTACAGTTCAGGAAAAAGAGGCAATATATGTGTTCAATATATAATGTTAAGTTAGGAATATTGAGACTCAGGCTTGAATTTTCCCTCTTTAAATTTTTTAATTATATGACTCTTGGACAAAACACTAGATTTTTCTGTTATTCAGAAAGCTCTTTAAGTTCTCTTGACTAATTCCAGACAGGCTTTCTTCTGCCTTAGTGCAGAGACTTTCCACACCTAAATCCTTGTTTGTTGTTGTTGTTCAGTCTTTTCAGTTGCGTCAGAATTTTTATGACTTCTTTTGGATTTGGTTATTTTAGCTAAAAATAACATTGTTTTGCCATTCTCTTCTCCAACTCATTTTACAGATGAGGAAATGGAAGTAAACAGAGTTATGTGGTTAAGCCCAGGATCACATAGCTAGTTAAATGCCTGATCCTGAATTTGAACTCAGCTCTTCTTGATTCCAGGTTCCTCCAAGTGATCACTCTATCCATTCTGTCACTTAACTAATTAGCCTCACCCAAATAGCTGGAATAGCTGTGGGTAGCCACAGGTTTCTCAGGGAGGCCTCACCTTAAGAAGAAATTAACTAAATGAAGCCAAATTAGCAATCAGATTGTCAGACAGGATTCAAATTGTGAACTCTAATTCTGTTTCAATTACTATACTGCAACTTCAGGGGCAAAATAATTTTACTTCAACTCAACTCAATTCAATTCAATAAATAATAAGCACCTATTATATGCTAGCCACTATGCTATTCATTACTGGAAAATGCTCATATTCTGGCATAGATCTGCTTTTTATTTTTTTATTTTTCCTACTTCACACATGCTATCAGTCACTTAGCCTCTAATTAATTTCCTCCCAAGAAATATTATCCAGAATGTAGTGTGTAAATGATCAGAGTCTTATTGCTTTGGAAGGGGCCTCCAGAGTCATACTGCTTAGTTCAGGGAAGATCTTTACCTAAACTAGTTCAGACAGATGGTAGGGACTGTAGTCTCCTCTGGTAGTCTGTTCTTATGTTTAACTGTCCTTATAGTCTGAAAGTTATGTCTAACCTATCTCTCTCTTGCTGCATCTTAAGCTGATTTAATCTTGTTCTATCCACTGTGGAAAAGGAGAACATCTGGTCACCAACTTCCCCTTTACTAATCCTTCTTACATTGGGGGACTGTTAATAAATCACCACTCAGTTTTCTTTTCTGCAAGCTAAATAATTTTCACATCTTCAACCTTACCTTTTCTCACATGCCCTATTTGCCAACTCTTTCATCATTTTTGTGGCTCTCCTCTGATCTCTTTTCTGATCCAGCACATCTCTCTTAAAATGCAGAGCTGCAAAATGGACATAGTCAACTAAAAAGAGCATTAGTGTTGCTGAATATGTAGAAAGAAGTGCAACAGGTGCCACTGGGATAGTGGTTTAAAAAGAACAGGGCTTGGAGCCAGACACTGAAACCTAAATTTTGATTGTGGAACTGTGGGCAAAGCATTTAATCTATATAAACCCTCCATTTCATCATCTGTTAATTGCATATTTATTTTTAATTTGTATGTTGTGGGCTGAGAGAAAAGGAGGATATATTCTTTTTGGGAACCAAATTTATCAAAAATATAGCATTTGACTTGATTTTTCTGCCTCTCTTTACTTTCCTTGAAAGTCTTCCTTTAGCAATAATAATTTAGCAATAATTCTTTAGCAATAATAACCAAAGTCATGGAATCCATCATGGAATCAAGGGCCCTGGTCAAGAATGCTTTTCAAGAAATTCAGGGACAATATAGAGTACATGTATCAGAAGTTGCCAGAGCACAGTTTCTGCTTTAAGTGGTGTTAAAGAAGTTTTGGAAAGTCTACATGGGCTTATAGTCACCTATGCTTCATGGTTTGTATTCCAGTGGAAATGTCTACCAGCTACTTGGTGCATAAAATGGATCACTGGCAGTACTTGCTCCTTAATTCATATTAGTGATTATGTGTCTTGCATTCTATTTTAAGTAAATATAATTTTACATTTTTAATAAATTCCTGTACCTGTGGTCAGTATGACTAAGCTCATATCATAAAATGCTTCATTTATATAGCATTTAAGGTTTAGAAAAATATCTCCACAGTGACCCTACACAATAGATTGTTAAAAACAAAAACAAAAACAAAAAAAATGTATTATCATTAGTTATTATTGGTGTTACAATTCTGTAGATAAGGAAGGTGAAACTCAAAAAGACTGGGTTCCTCAGATTAAGGTTTTTTAATGTTTAAGTTACTTTGTATATTTGCAGCTCTTAAAACAACAGCTCAAAATTACCATTGATAATTCAGAGCTCTTTTGGAAATGGCTTGTACCAGATCAAGAGAAACCTAATAAATACTCAGTGTGAGCATTTGCACCTTACAAATTGACAAATGCATAAATTGAGGTTTAATTTATTATTTTGATGATATACATAAGAAAGCTGTTGAGAAAATATTAATAATGAAGATTAGACTTAAAATGATGTTATATGAATATATGTATATATATATTATATATACACACATGTATATTTTTTCCTGAAACCCAGCATAACTTCTGTATTCAAGAACATGCTGGATTTAGTTGGAAATAAAGGCACTTAATGAAATAACATAATAGAAACATAACTACACATTTTTCTCCATAAATCTGGGAAATCCTACTCTAAATAATGACTATGTCACTAGATGGAGTCAGAAACATCCAAGTTCAAATCCCACCTCTGATATTTAATGATCTGTTTAGTCAAGAACCAGTCACATAATCATTCAGTGCCTCATTTTCTTCATTTTTAAAATTAGGGTATTGGCTTGATGATCTTGAAATGCCATTTGAGATCTTAAATTATTTTAAAGGGAAACAACTGGAGGAGTACATACTGAGAGAATATACATGTCATGATATACCTGTTAAGAGAGCAACAAGATCTCTAAAGGCATAAGGTTACCCAGTGCTTTCTAATGATCTCATTGGGACTATTTCTGATCTTGAAATATATATATATATACATATATATATATGTATATATATATATAAATAACAATATGCAGATGTGTCTCTTCTGGATAATATCCAACAGAGTATCTCTAGTTGGGTCTTTAACTGAAATCTTTAACTATTTTTCCTCAAGAGAAAAAAATGTATATACTTTATTTCTGGTTAGCATGATGTCCATTGCTTTTGTCTTGAGCTAGCAGACATTCCTCAGGTTTTCCTATCTTATTCTTTTCTGAATCTTGGAAAACTCTTATTTTCCACAGTAGATTTTTATTTCCATCTTTAAGCATTATAGAGACCTGTAAGGTATTCAATACCCTCTGGCCTAACTTTTTCTTTGGAGCTTCTTTTCTTTGTGCAGAAGTTTAGGTCCTTCCATCATAACATATAGGAAACATTCCATATGCTATTTTTTCATGGCTATTTATAAGAGTGCTTAGCATATAGTAGGCACTTAATAAATGTTTGACTAGCAATTTCAGGATTACATTTAGTATTTGAAAATCTGTCTTGAGCAAGACAGTTTAGATTCCCACTTCAGAGAATTGGGAACAATAGCAAAAAAGTAAATTTGGGTAGACATTACAAAGAGGAAAATTAGGCTAGATATAAGGGAAATTTCTTAATTAGAGCTTTTCCAAGTAGAATAGCTTGCCTTGGGATGTAGCAGGCTCCCCATCCTTTGAGGTAATAAAATTAAATCTGAATTTCCATCTGCCAGATGCTCTGTAAAGGAGAGTTTTATTTTTCTCTAGCAAATGTTGTAGTAGATGGCTCTGAAGTCCTTTCTAACTTTGAAATTATATGAATCCTACTTTACTTACTCCTTTATCCTCTATAATCAATTTATCAAGAACTTTTCTCCCCCATATAATCATGGATTTATAGTTAGAAGTAAGAAGTCTTCTAATCTAACAACCTTTTTTTGTTGTTGTTTTATTTTTACAGATGAGAAAAAACGAATCCTAGAAAGTTGACTTACCAGAGGCAAAGAATGAATAAGTAGAGACAGGCTTGAATTTGAGTCTTCTTACTCCCAATCTAGAGTTCTTTTTAATGGGTCAGACTTCCTTGCTCATCCTTTGAAATGTCTTTTATCTGATCTGTCTTCTTCATTCTCAATTTGTGATCCAAAAGTAATCCAGGTGCTCACCAAAAGGAAGGAAGCATGAGATAATAGAAATAAATTTAATTTTTTTAATTTATTTTTTATTATTTTTTTATTTATTAATACTTTTTATTTGCAAAACATATGCATGGGCAATTCCTAAACATCAACCCTCACAAAGCTCCCTGCCACAAATTTTCCCCCCTACTCCCCACCTCTCCCCTAGATGACAGGATATCCACTACATGACAATTATGTTAGAATACTTAAGAAATAGAATATATGTATAGTTATTGCATCATTTTTTTTGTGCAGGAGAAATCACATCCACAAGAAAGAATAATCCGATAAAGGAAATACAATGCAAGCAAACCTCAACAGAGAACATGAAAATGTTATGTTGTGGTCCACATTTCATATCCCTCTCTCCGGGTGTATATGGCTTTCCTCACTGAGCAAATTGGAACTGGTTTGAAGCATTTCATTGTTGAAGAGAGTCATGTCCATTAGAACTGATCATCATATAGTATTGTTGTTGCCGTGAATAATGATCTCCTGGTTCTGCTCACTTCACTGAGCATCAGTTCATGCAAGAAGAGACTTAATTTTGGAATCAGAGGTCCTAATTTTATAACCTAATTCTTTCTTTCGTTCAATAGTATTTTATTTTTCCAAATACATGTAAAGATAGTTTTCAACATTCCTTTCTGTAAGAATTTGTGTCCTATAGTAATCTAGTGTTTGATAAACCCAAAGATCCTAGTTTTGGGGATAAAAACTCACTATTTGACAAAAACTGCTGGGACAATTGGAAACTAGTATGGAAGAAATTAGGCATTTACCCACACCTAACATCATAGACCAAGATAAGGTCAAAATGGATTCATGATCTAGGCATAAAGAATGATATTATAAACAAATTAGAACAATGTAGGATGGTTTACCTCTCAGACCTGTGGAGGGGGAAGGAATTTGTGACCAAAGAAGAACTAGAGGTCATCATTAATCACAAAATAGATATACATGTTAATACTTCTCAGCCCCCATTCTTCCATTATTTTGTATTTTGAATAGTATTTATATTTGTAACATATATTTGTAATATATATATATATATACTTTAGCATGTATATATACATGTATAGGTACACTTGGATATATATGACATACTTATATATTCTCATGATATATGCTTATAATATTTAATATTTTGATTATATGTGTGCATATTTCCGTTTAGAACTTTGAAAATTCCTTTATGGATAGGGATTTTTAAAATTTTATGAATATCCTCAATCAGAGCATGGTTTCTGCACATTATTGGAGCTTAAATGTTTGTTGAATTAAATTGAATCAAGTTTTAATACTAGTTCAATACCCACACTTTAAAGATTAAAAATAAAACAACTTAAAAATTAAAATACTTCCCAAAGTACACACAATGAGTAACAGAACAGGAATTGAAAACCATGTCTTTAACTCTATATCTAGAATTCTTTCTACTTGTCTAGATGACAATCCAAGTGAATGGAATAAAAATGATGATGATGATGATGATGATGATTGTCATTGTTATTCAATTATGAAAAAAGCAGCTCTTTGACCCATGTGTATAAAAGTTTACAGAAATTTGAGAATAAAAGTATAAGGAGAACAATTTATTCCAGGTTTATTTCTATTAGAATCCCAATTTTAAAAATGTTATTAGATGATGATACATATAATATTAGCTATCATTATAAAATGCTTTAAGAGGTTATTATGCTTTTTCTATACATTATCTTCCTCATTACATCATTAGACAAAATTAATGAAGATAATATTAATATTATGGCTACTTTGCGGATGAGGAAATTGATGCTGTAAGGCATTAAATAACTTGCACAGAGCCTCAAAATTAGTAAATATTTTAGGCAAGATTAAAACTTAGGTTCTCTTGACTTTAAATTCAGCACTCTATCATACTATGACATATATAATGATGCTTCTCTTTCAAAAATGGACAATTGTATTGAGATATATTGTATTCGACTGGTCAATTGAGAGGACACTTTGTTTTATAGATCTGGTAGACACTATGGTTGTTAAAATAATTAATTGTGATCTAAATTCTGAAAACAGGAATCTAAAGAGTACCTCAAAGGAAGATAAGAATTGTAAATATTAATCATTACCAACAAGGAAATATTTTATTTCATCTTTCCATGCCTTGACAATGTTCCCTATGGAATCAATTAAGGCAGAAATGGATTGCATAACATTGGTGACTTAAAGGAATCTAGGTACACACTTCTACAATCACTTATAGAAGTAAAAGAAATGCATAATGTATATTACAACTATCCTAGGGCTCAGCCAATAGCCAGGAATAATGAAAATCACATCCCCTCTTATTTTAGCCTCTCAATAGTCTTAGCTAGAGCCATCTGAAGTGGAACAAAATGTAAATACTTGAATCTACTTGTGAACTGTAGTATTTTGACTTACTGTCTCTAATCTTCTATTCTTTCAAGTGATGGAAACTCAGAATGGATATGAAAAATATGGTTTTTCTTGGGGTGTGTCTACAACTGTTTTGTATAGATTTCCTTCAGCAGTATGACAATGACATTGACTTACTGTGAAAAATGGGAATACATATAATCATGATAACTCCTTCACTTGCTCAGCGAAATAAGGTCAGATTCCCTTCTGCTGGTAACTCAAGGTGGGAACTGACACAGAGGTCAAGCCTGATTGTGATAGCCAGAAGACCCAGGTGAGTACATCAGCAGAGCTAATTGTTCATTGACCTAAGTAGGTCAGAAGATTTTCATTTTACCTGATCTTGGCTCATTAATTGACGTGTAATTAGCATATTCACTTCTTGACTTTTCACTAATGACCAAAAAAATGAACTCTAGTTTTGTGTCTGGTACTTTCCTTTAGAAAAAAGGTCCTTAACCACATCTGTTCGTGTATGTATGTGTGTGCATGTGTGTGTGTCTATGTTTGTGTGTGTGTTTGAGAGACAAAGAAACAGAAATAAAGAGACAGACATGGACAGAGAGATACAGAGAGACAGAGAGACAGAGAGAGACAGAGAGTGAGGCAGATAGAAACCATTTCTTGACTGGTAGCAATAACAACTAAATATTTGTTAAATAAAATATACAATACTTTAAAAATGTTCTCTGGTTGAACTTATTTTGAACTTCTTTGACATCTCCACCATCTCCCTTGCAACCTCATCATTGGGAAATCTTATCATTCAATCCAGCCTTGTACTCAGGCTTCATTAGCTTTTTCTGATTGAAAAATAGAACTATAAGTTCAATCTCCATTCAAACTCATTTCTCACTTGTGTGCATTTATTTTAGACTTAATTGACTTCTGAAGCCATATTCATTTTGGTCTTCTCCTCTCCCCTTTTCAACTGTCTGTGTGTGTGTGTGTGTGTGTGTGTGTGTGTGTGTGTGTATTATCTTAACCCATCAGATAGTAATCTCCTTGAGGAGAGGGACTATCTTTCATTTTTTAAATTTATATTCTCTTTGTTTAGAATTCTTCTGTATTTTTTCAGTCCTATCCAACTCTTCATGATCCCATTTGGGATTTGCTTGGCAACTTGCTTGAAACAGCTTGTTATTTACTTCTCAAAATCATTTAACAGATCAAGAAACTGATGAAAATTAATTTAAGTAAAGTGCCAAAGGTCATATAGCTAATAAGTGTCTAATGAAAGATATGAGCTCACAAAGTTGAGTCTTCCTGACTTTAGGCCCCCTATACACTTTGCATAAAATAGAAGCTTAATCAATATTAATTGACAATTATAATTGAAAATTCCAAACAAGTTGTTCAATTGGAAGAACATGTATACCATCAGTGTTCTCATTAAAAGGAAGCTGTTAAGCCTTAATTATGTGTAGGTAAGCTTTTTCAATGATATTTTCAATTTTTCTTTTCATTCTTTGTTATATATTTGTAATAGAGGTTTTCTTTTCTTTGAATTTTTTCATGATATCAATTTATTTTCTTAAAATAGCAGCTACAGTAAAAGTAGGGGCAACTTGCAGGCTCAGCGAATAAAGTTCCAGTCCTAGAGTCAGGAAGACATCTTCCTGAATTCAAATTTGTCCCCAGACATTTACTAGCTATGTGACACTGAGTAAGTCACTTAATTTTGTTTATCTTGGTTTCCTTATTTGTAGAATGAGTTGCAGCTCATGAAAAAAACCACACCAGGGGCAGCTAGGTGGCACATTGGATAGAGCACCAAGCTTGAAGCCAGGAGAACCTGTGTTCAACTCGGCCTCAGACACTTAACAATTCCTAGTTGTGAGACCTTGGGCAAGTCATTTAACCCCAATTGCCTCAGCAAATAAAAAAAAAAACACACCATTTCACCTGCTAAGAAAATCCCAAATGGGGCAACAAAGAGTCAGAGATGACTGAAAAGCAATTGAACTAAATCATGAGTGGCTTTCTTTCTGATAGAAATGCAATATTCTCACTTCTCCAAAATGTTTCTGATGATTTCACTAGTTATCATAATAGTGAAGATTTCAAAGTGATATGTAAATTTTAAATATCAAAATTTTCTTCATTATGGAGAAAAATGTTATCTCCAAATTAATATGTTCCCTTGCATTTCAATTCGATGCTTTGCATGATCTTGTGCTTGCTTTTATATTATCTAATTATTTAGACATAGAATCTCTGTTTTGCAAGAGACCTTAGGAATCATGTTGTTTTTCACTATTGCTTTAAAATAAAGTAAAGAATCTTAGGTTCATAGAGAGGGTTTACTCTAGGTTATAGAATGAATTAGTGGTAAAGGGAGAGCAGATTCCATTTCTCCCTAATTCCAGTCCTATTCATTTTCCATTGTGCCATGTCTTCTCCATTTCATCACCCCAATTAAATCCTAAACTTCACAGATGGAAGGACTATCTCATCTATTTCCTTAATAATTCTCTAGGATAGTACTATGTACTCATTAAATATGAGATGAGTAAATAAATCCAGTAAATGAATCCAGTAATTAAGGAAATTGAGGAAAATAAATTGGAAAATTCCAATTGAGACCCACAGGCTGTTTTTAGGAGATTCATTTTTTTTTTTTTTTTTTTGCTGAGGCAATTGGGGTTAAGTGACTTGCCCAGAGTCACACAGCTAGGAAGTGTCTGAGACCAGATTTGAACTCAGGTCCTCCTGACTTCAGGGCTGGTGCTCTAATCACTGCGCCACCTAGCTGCCCCTAGGAGATTCATTTTTTATTTTTATTTTTTATTAAAGCCTTTTATTTTCAAAACATATGCATAGATAATTTTCAGCATTCACCCTTGTAAATCCTTGTGTTCCAAATTTTCCCTCCCTTCCCCCTACCCCATCACTAGGTGACAAGTAATCAAATATATATATATTAAACATATACAATTTTTCTATGCATATTTCCACAATTATCATGCTGCACAAGAAAAATCATATCAAAAAGGAAAATAAATGAGGAAGAAAACAAAATGCAATTAAACAACAACAAAAAAGTGAAAACACTATGTTGTGATTTACACTCAGTCCCCACAGTCCTCTGGGCACAGATTGCTCTCTTCATCACAAGACCATTGGAACTGACCTGATTCACCTTGTTTAAAAGAGCTATGTCCATCAAAATTGATCATCGTATAATCTTGTTGTTGATGTGTACACTGTTTTTTTGGTTCTTCTCACTTCATTTAGCATCAGTTCATGTAAGTCTCTCCAGGCTTCTTTGAAATCATCCCACTGATCATTTCTTATAGAACAATACTATTTCATAAAATTCATATACTATAACTTATTCAGCCATTTTCCAATCCACTCAGTTTCTATTTTCTTGCCACTACAAAAAAAAGGCTGCTACAAACATTTTTACACATGTGGGTCCTTTTCCCCTTTTTATGATCTCTTTGAAATATAGGTCCAGTAGAGACACTGCTAGATCAAAGAGTATGCACAATTTAATAACTATTTGAGCATAATTCCATATTTCTCTCCAGAATGGTTGGATCAATTCACAATTACACAAATAATGTATTGCTGTTCAGTTTTCCCACATCCCCCCAACATTCATCATTATGCTTTCCTATCATCTTACCATTGTGAGAATGTGTAGTGTGACCTCAGAGTTGTCTTAATTAGTATTCATAGATTCATTTTTTTAAAGAAATAATTTAAACTCCTTGTTAGCAAACCCTTCCTCATGGCAGGGGAAAAGAATGACTGATCTGACTTCTTGGGCTTTGAATAGATTATAGCACATGGTGGGATAGATTGAATGTTAGACAGATTCAGGAAGATCTGAGTTTTCATTGCTCCTCTACTATTACCTAGCACAGTGACATTAGACAAATTATTATTTAACTTTTCTAAGCCTCAGATACATCATTTGCAAAATGAGAATAACAATAGCACTTACTTCACAGAAAGGTTGTGAGAATTAAATGAGATGATGCATGTAAAGTGGCTTTGCCATCTAGCAAATTTTAAATATGAGCTAACATTGTCATCACCACCATCTCATCAAGAGAATAGTTTTACAATAGTATTTACAAAATAAATTTACAAATTTATTTTGTACAGAGATGCCTCAGTGAGGTTTCCATAGATTTTTTTCATTTGTATTTCCTTACCTGGTGCAATCCAAAAGCAAGTTAAAGAACATTAGCCACAGGGATATAAGAGGAAGAGATAGAGAATCATGCAATTTTAGATCTAGCAGAGATCTTAGGTGTTATGTAATCTTAGCACTTTATTTTATAAGTGAGGAAAATTGGACCTCGGAGTATGGCACTGATTTGCCCAAAGTCATGAACCTACTGAAAGCAGTGGTAAGAACAAATCTCAAGTCCCCTGACTCTCCCAGTATGGGCCTTTTTTCCCCTACTCAAACTGCTTTGCAGGTGTGAATTAATAATTTTAAATTGGCAAAAGTTGAAACAGTGATTTATTAAATCAATGGCTCAAATATTTTTTGTTTTGTTTTTGCTTCCAAAAGATTTTGGGGTTGGGTATATCCAGTCATGATAATTGGTAAAATTACCAACTTCTTAACAAATAAGTTGCCAGTGGAATTTTGCTATTTGTAGTTTCTGTGGGGCAAAACGAGGAATAAATAATTAACTTTTCTAAGTTGTAATTAATGTAGAGAAAAATATTTCAATTATAATAGTAGAGTTGAAAACTGTAATGAAGTAACCTAGACTTTTCTTTGGCTGCTAAAATTTACATGGAAGTGATAATTCTTATATTTTATCAGTTAGTATAAGTGAGCATACCAGCTAGTCAGTAAGAATACCTATTTAATATAGGGAAATGTCATACCCCAAGAGAAGCTCCCATGCTAAATCCATTTCTCTGCTATAGTCAACCACATCAATGTAACGATGCTTTGTGGTGTTCTCTGGGGTTTCTGCGTATAGGAACTAGCATATAAAAGTGTCTTCTGTCTCCCAGCCTTGTATGCTGAAGTTTCAGAAAGCTTTTGCCTACATCCCTAGCCCACAGACCTATTGAATGTGTCTTAAAAGTTGACACATTTTGTACTGCTTGTCTCAGGACAAGTACATTATGTGGTTTTTGGTTAGATATTGTTTCTTTTTTCTTTTTTTTTTTTCAATAAAAAGTCAATTTGACAAGGAACCTGCTCTTTAGGCAGTAATATCAAATGAAAATAGAAATGGATCCCTGCAATCAACATAAGAAATTAGAAAACCATCAATTACCATTATCTATGATGAATTGTAATTTTATTTATTTTATTGAGTAATCTCAAATACATTTTAATTTGGTTCATCAGTACAGAGTTTTATAGGCCCTATGTTTCCTAATGGTATCACTGATTATATACTATAATCTCTATATAGAATTTTATCTTCCACATAACCTCATTTATAGGTAAAATGCCTGTGTAGTACTCAGATTAAGGAAAATAACATCTCCTAAAATGGAACCCATTGATGGGATTATGCTCAGTGAAGTATTTTATATGTAAATGTCCTCAACTTAAACTTATTATTATTTCTAACTACAACATTAAAGAGAATTGATTTCCCTCTAACCTAGGAAGACAAAGTTGTGACTAGGTTAATAGCCTTGTAAGGAATAAGGAAGCATCGTTTCTGTCTCATGGAAATCTTATTTGGAGCGTTTTAGAGTATAGCAAACCATCTTTCTTTTCAATACATCCTGTTTTGGGTGGGGAATAAGTGGCAACTAACTAATAAAGAAAAAATTTCATTAGACATATATTTCATGTGATAATTGTTTTTGCTTTTAGAAACTATTGGGGAAAAGGGAAAGAAATTTAGTCACTTTTGTTACCCAGAGGAAAAGTGATTACTTTACTCACTATGAACATCTCTCCCTCCCAGGAAATGTTTGAAAATAAAATCATGGTGTTAACTTCCACCGCACTCAATTAAAGTTACGTAATTAGGTGTTATTCATAAGAAATGCCAGCCAATACCTGCCTTAGTTATGGGGTTCAATCACTCAAGAATCAATTGTGCTTTCACCACTGCACTAGCTGTACTTCTTAGAAATATAAGGGAGGGGTGGGAGGAAAGGCATATGTGTGTGTGTGTGTGTGTGTGTGTGTGTGTGTGTGTACTCAGTCAAGTTTTTCTCAGAACATTATATAATACCGAATCTTCTCTTTTACTGCCTAATTTGAAGATGAAATTTGATACCAGACAGAATTTCATAATGTGAGTGCATAGGAACAAATACAATTGGTCAATGTAAATCCTGAATAAATTTTTGAATAAATTTGTTTTATCAAACTAAATGAGAGAAGGGATACAATTAAAAGCTGGTTACTGTATTGATAATGATTTATGGTGGAATGTTTTCTGTGTGTGTGAGGGAGAGAGAAGTGTGGGGGGAAATAAAATAATAATTGTGCTTTTCAGCCCATTCCATTTCAAATATGTCACATTTCAGTGATGCTGCTGCCTTCATTTTCACAATGGAAGGGCAGATGTGGCTATTGAAAGGGTAAATTGCTTCATCAGTCATCCACTCCATTTTTACTTCTTTTAATAACACTCACTCGGGACTCAGATGGGGCACAAACTTCAGTCCAAAGCCTATTCCTTACATATGGGAGGAATGGCACATATTTCTCCGACTATAGGATCCAGAGAAAAATTTCTTCTGGCCATTAGAGGAGCTATTAAGATGTCTTCTTAAGCTAGATATCTTTAATGGTAATGTACTCAGTGATTCATTTGCCTTGTATTTTAGCCATTGTGTCAAATTTTGCCACTCACTGAATCTTCAGTGAGTGTTGAGAGATGCCAAAGATATATGGATTGTGTTTATGAATACTATTTTACCCAGTGCTTAAAAACAAACCAAACAAAAAACAAAAAATTAAAGGAACACAACCCCCTTATAATTACAAAACAAAGCACTAGGCAAGCATTCAAAAGAGACTTCAAATAAATTGATTTATTGTTGTGAAAGTGGGGAAAGCTCCCACAACAATAATTGAAATCTCTGTGACAAATTTGTATGAGGTCACGATCAAGAGAGACCCTCAAAAATAATAGGCAGGGATAGGCTGAAATAAGCATTTGTTAAATAGAACACCTGTACTAAAGAAGTCAGAATATCAAGTGAATAAGCATTTATTTTTTTAATATTTGAGGTTCTTTTCAGTAGATTTATTAATCAATATCCATCACATTATCTTTCCTTAAGCTATACTCACTGTTCTCCCATTTTTATGAAATTATCTGTCACCAGGTTTCCATCTTCATGTGCAGTACAAAGAAAATAGAATAAATCACATACTAACTATACTAAATTTTATTAGACCAATGAAACCTTGAAATTCATAACACCATAAATAAAAAAGCTGCCAGTTTTATTTGGAAAATATTTGAGACCAAAACTATTCAATGATTTCTACTTCTTTTTCAAATGAATCATACCCAATAGATGCAGTTTCAGATTTGGTCCTTGATGAGAAATGCAGCATTTTCAAGGATTTAAACTCTAGTCCTAATGATATTTGGCAATGATCTCCTTACACTAACTAGATTGCCAGAAAGCAGAATCGATGACAACTGGTCTCAAACATGCAAAAAGAGTCAATGCCAAGACAGCAACAAATAAAATGGATTCCAAAAGTCAAGGCCACTAAGATAAAAACTCACAGAATATAAGAATAACATTTATAAACCGAAAAGTTTGTTGTCTTTTCTTGAAGAGAAACAAAATGACATCACCAGGTTAGAGTCAAGTTACAGCTTAGCCAACAGTGACTGATTAGCACAGTACAAGCTTGGAATGTTCTACCAAAGTCAGGCCCAAATACTCCTTTTGAATACCTGGGTAGAATTATCTAAATTTGCTCATTTCACATTTCTTTGAGCTATATTATTTCTCAATAGAACCTTCTCTGAGGAGAGCAAGCAATGCTGATCAATTGTGTGCCACACAATAAATTCCAAAGTTTGTTAGAGATCTTAAGAGTATCCTTGTATAATTTTTTTTCTGGCCATTATGTGAGTGCTTGTCCTGTGTGAGTTCTCCATAGTATAGTCTTTTTTAAAATATGTTTGGTATTTCAACAATGTGTCTAGATCATTGGAATTGCAGTCTTTGCACTAGAGTTTGAATGCTTGGCTTTTTAGCTTGTGAAAGGACCTCAGTTTCTGCTGTCATATTCTGCCAGGTGATCTTCAGAATCTTCCTAAAACAATTCAGTTGGAAGCAATTCACTTTGTTGGCATGAATCTGGTTTACTTTTGGGATTTCATAGGCATACAACAATGAGGGAAGTACAATGATTTTGCAGTTCTTCAGTTTGCTACTCAGTCAAATACTTCTCTTCCACAGAGAAAAGCTTCCTTTCAGAGCTTCCCAAACACTGATCTAGCGCTAGCTATGAGTGTGTGTGTGTGTGTGTGTGTGTGTTTGTATGTAAATATTGTTATTTATGTGTGCTTTCAAAAAAGTATACTGCCAGGGAATGAGTGAACTCATCTATACTATTCCATACTTCTCCATTTTCTGTAATTGATGTTTCCATATATGGATTGTGTGGTGCTGGCTGATGGAGTACCTGTGTTTTCTTGGTATAATTGCTAAATCAAAATTTAGCACAAATAGCAAGAAATTAATTTATACTATATTGTGTCTCATCTTCAGAAGCTGCATTGAGTACACAATCATTTGCAAATGAAAAATTATGCAACACTCACTCAAAATATTTTTTTCATCGAAGAATTTTCTATCAGTGTAGTAGCTGACCTTAATGATCTATGCTCATTTACATCGAAGGTATTTGAAAATACAGCTGAAAACATAATGCTAAAAAATGTGAGCAATCAGACAGCCTAGTTTCACTCCATTGATGACTGGAAAAGCATAAGAATATCATCCATTATCCAAAACCCCGACAATCACACCATCATGAAATCGATGTCCAGTAGTAAAAAACTTCTCCAGACAAGCAAATTTTGACATCTACTATCCCTATGCGGGGATAGTGAATTGCTACCATTTGAATTATTTTAGGGATATATTGAAAGTTACCTGCAAGATGAGATATTACACACTAAGAAGTTTTTCTTTTTTTTAATTTTATTTTATTTGCAAAACATATGTGTGGGTAATTCTTCAACAATCAACCTTACATAACTTTCTGTTACAGATTATCCCCCCCC
>JAJPUD010014462.1:19115-40603 GCA_023553655.1 Myrmecobius fasciatus | reverse complement strand
TTCTCTGATTCTTTTATTTTCTTGTAGATAGGATTTTTCTTGCATAACTTCTCAAGCATTTCATCATTATTAACATGTAGTGGACTTCCTGCCATCTAGGGGAGGGGAGGGGACTGCGGGTAAAATTTGTAATGGAAAGCTTTGTAAAGATCAATGTTGGGGAACTACCCATATATATGTTATACAAATAAAAAGCTTTAATAAAAAAAATCACCAAGTCAAATAATAATAAAAATGCAAATTAAAATTAGCCTGTTTCAACTGCACATTTGGAGAAGTTTAGAAATGTCTTCACAATAAATTTTTTGTAGAGTTGTGAACTAATACAATCTTTCTGGAGTGAAATTTCAAATTTATGAAAATTAAATTGGCTAAAAAGTTTAGAATATTTGATCAAGAAATTGTCTTCCTGTATGGATACCCCAAAGGATTATTCTCAAAAAAGAAATATTTCATATATATTAAGTTTTATGGTAAAAATTTAAACAGAAACATAGAGTTAGAAGCAAAGCAGAATCTCAACAAGTGGAAAAAATGGAGCAAATATGCTTTTTGTATGAATATAATGCAATGTCACTGTATTTCAGGAAAAGGTATATAAGATAAAAATAGAAAAGCATAAAATTTTACATTAATTACATTGTAAAGTAGGCAGATCCAAGGTAAAAAATATGCACTCATTACAATAATGTAAATGGAAAGAACAAATTACCTAATAAAAATGAATGTTGCAAAATATAAAGAAAAGATTTTTTTTTCCTCCCAAAAGAGACATGAAAAATTACACTCCCTCCACCCTACACACATAGCCATTTGAAGTAATGAGGGAGGGAGACCTGTTAATCTGGAAGCATTGCCTATAATGCCTCATTTTTTTCTTTGCTTTTCTTTCTTTTTTATATATTGATTGCTTTTTCCATTTTTTCTTCCCTTCTTTTTCTCTTAAAAATTAAACAAAGTTGTTTTTATATATATATAAACGATGGTTGCTTGAGAGGAAAAGAGGAGGAATAGATATATAAAAGACACAAAAAAAGATTAGCAAAAGTCTGGTCATAGATAAAGTTGGGAGCCTAAATCACTTGTGTAGCTGCTAGCCTGAATGACAGAGTGTCTGAGGTATGGTGGTGCCATCTATCCGTTGGGAAAAGTATAATTTTCAATGGATAGTATAAGAAAAACAGAAAAGAAAAAAAATAGGATGCAGCCTTTATGAAAATGTGTCAATTATTTATTTTCATTAAAATCTTAAAACATTTAATTATTAAGTCTAATTTAACTAATAAATTAATTTATATATATAAATATATTTATTATGTTACAAATATGTAATATTTATATTATATAGTATCAAAATATTAATATTAAAATAATTAAATATGTAATGTGTACATATGATACATACGTGTATGTATGCAAATACATGTAAATGAACCAAGGTATCTGTGACATAAAGAAAAACCTGAAGCACTCTCTGTCCTCAAAAGTCTTTCATTTTATCAAAAGGACAGTGGGATAAGCAATTACTTATATATGAAAATTAAAATTTCCAATTCATGCGTTTTATATAAAACAATTTTCCTCCTGCTATTTCACTGTCATAAGGATTTCCCACTAAAAAATTGTATCTCCCAATGAAGATAGCTGTGGGATTCTGTAATTTAATAGCTTCCAGAATTGTCTCTCTGAAGTGAGGAGTCAAAGATCTTGCTGTAGTCACAGAGCCAGTATGTGTCAGAGACAGATTTTGAACTCAGATCAAGTCTCCATCCATTTCTTCTCATCATCATTTGAACATATCTTTATATGTAATACACTCAATGCAAATACAAAATAACTTAAAGTCCTCAGTAACACTACTTTTTGATCATTAAAGTTTTCATTTTATATGTGATGGCTAAGCTGAAAGTTGAAAGAATCTAAAAATTCTGTACGGTTTAGGAGAGCTCTACGTTGGCCTTGTCATTTTCTGAATATTGGATTTGATGGGAACAATAGGAATGTGGAAAGCAAATTTGGGGGAATAGATGAGGCTAAAGAAAGAATTGAGGTATAATCATAACTTAAGAGTAAGATATTTATATATTTGTATTTATTTGAATGGTAGAATCTTGGATATAACAAAGATTTTAAGGGTTATCCAGTCCAATTCCCTACTTAAAGTACAAATTTCCCTTGAGAATATCCACTAAATATATCAATGAAACTAGTTATCTATCCTTGGCTAGAAGACCTTTATTTATAGTTAAATTTTTACTTCCTAAGGCATTCAGGAATGGCCATTCCATTTTTGGATAGTTCTATGCCAATGAAAACACAGGTCCAATACCAATCCTTATTTAATTGTAAAAAAGTTTTCTTTTAAATTGAGTTAAATTTTGTTTCACAGCAATATCCATCTGGGTTTTGGCTCTGGGATGAAACAGAGATAGAAACTAGACTGTTGGCATGGAGAACAGGGTCAAACACAATAGCCTAATTCCTCTTTCACATAAAAAAATCTTCAAATACTTTAAGGCAGTGATCATGATCGCCCCGATATCTTTCCCCCTCAGGTTAAACATGTTTCTTTCAATCCATTCTTTTGTGGTAAGATTTTTAATGTACTCACAATTTGTATTTTCCTTATCTGTTTGTGCTGTAGCTTGACAATGCTCTTCCTAATGCATAGGGTAATTCACGTGTTCAGGGACATATCTGCTTCTGAGGAAAGCAGTGCTGGATCTAAGAATGACAATTTACTTTTCTCTGATATAGGTCTGCTCAGATGTCAGAGACTACCTGAGAGAATGTAGAACCTATTTTTCAGTGATGTGCATGATAAGAGGTAAAAATCTGAAGGATTTTTAGATGACTGATCGGTGACATAAAAACACAGGAACTGTTCTATTATTATGAAAAAACATTTTAATCTACATCATAGACAAAAGATGAGGATTTAATAAATAGCCATGTGCTATGCAGAGAATCAAGAGACACAAGTCACCCAACAGATTGACTAGTTTCATTAAGATACACCCAGGGAGGTCTTAGTCAAGCACAGTGTAAATCAATTCAGCTTAGCAATAGAAGCAATTGTTCAAACCAGAAGGTATGCTCATAAAGCAATTTTTAATGGATTGTAGAAAGGGGACACTGACCTTTACAATCTCTGAATTGTAAGTTACCCTGAGAACATATTTTTTTTTTCTTTTTCACTCATATTTTTTGTTCCAGTTTGTTATAAGTGGATTTCCAATTTATTTCATGGATAATGAGTTTGGTGGTGAGATAGTGTGACCAAAGTTTCTTGGCATTTATTATTTCTGCATTTGCTTTAATAGTTAAGTATTGGTGATATTTTATTTTCTCATTGCTAAATGAATGGTTATATTTAAAATCTAAATGTGTCACAATCGTAGAGCGGCTGTTTTTTATACAAAATGCATCAGTGAGAGCTCTATGTCAACAATGTTAAATAAGGGCATCATTTTTCCAGATTTTGAGGCTAGAGGAACCATAAGTATAACCATACTGTGGTGGTACTTTTATGGGAAAGTATGGGCACTTGGGGCACAATGGTGAGTAAGTGGGTATCCATTTGACTTAGGGGAATGGCTTAATGTGTCACAGGATGGGTGGCATTACATTATAACTAAGAATTCTGAGTCAGAATAGCAGTTTCTTCTAGAAATCTGAACAGACCAAAGGTTTAAACAAATGAACTGTTAAGGAAGATAAAGCAGCAACTGCATTGTTTCAGATGTAGATTTATGCCCAGACAGGGGAAATGCCAGTTCCTTACAATAAAATACTGATACAATAATCTAACTTTTTGACCAAGATAGAAAATTAAACTAATTTTTTTTTGACTCTTAATTTTAAGAATTTGTTCGTGTATGTATAGTGATAATAAAGTACAAAATTTTGTGCCTTTTTCTGAAAATAAAAATTCAATCCTTAAAGTTGCCAACATTTATTTCTAAAGTAACAAGTAAATTAAGGATAAATATTAATTTTTTTATTCACTTATATTTTAAATGGCTTGTAAATATGTTTGAAACTAATGGTCTATCTACCAAAATATGTCAGTTACATTCAGTTAAAAGCAGTTATCTTACTACAAATGAAAAAAAGATGATAAAATTAAAACCTGACCCTTATATAAAAATGTACCACCTCCCCATTCCATAATACTAATTTTCTGTTCATGTAGTTTGCTTATATATGCTTGCTGACTGATTGTCGTTGAGTTTTTTTTACACTACTATAATAAAGAGAAACGTAGAACTAAGGGAAGAAGTAAAATATAAAAAATTCAAATAATTGGTTGAGTGGCAGTAAATGTCACTTCATTTTATTCATATGTTTTGCTACTCTCATTTGTTTCCCTCTATTTCATCTCCTCCCTCTATGATAAACATCATCTTGTATCTATCTGGCATTTGTCCTTCTTTAGTCCAGTACCATATTTTTTAATATAATCAGCTCTAGTGAACTGTCTCTAGTTTATTTTACCCGTACAGATGATTACTCATAATTTATATTTCCTTGACTCTAAACTCTTTCCATTAAAATTTGCTCTAAAGAACATAATTTTCGGTTAAGGATCTAACATCATGTATTATTAATTATTAGTTAATGCTTTTTTAGTGATTTCTAAGTTTCCTTCAAAGTCCAAATGATATAACAGGATAAAGAAAACTCTAAATATTTTTTATATGGAGAAACAATTTGAACACCAATGATTCATTTGTTTTTATTTGTTTTTAAATTTTACTGATTTTATTCTTCCTAGAAAACTTTCTAGGAAAGTTTTTATGTATAAAATGTATTTATGTATAAAATGTAACAAAAATATAAACATCCTTAAAACTGTTTTCCTTCAGTGGTTTGAAATTGTGACCTAAATTGTGATTTATTTTCTGAGTTAATTCCTCCATTTCTATTGAATGGTAGCACCTTTTATTTAAAGATATAATTTTAAAGTAATGGGATAATTTATTTATTTTGGCCATAAAATATCTCTACATATTAAATCAAGTTTTCATGAACAAGTACAATACCATTATCATAGGTAAGAAAAAAAAATCATTAAATCTATGCCCCCACTCATTAATTATTTTAGCATTACTGACATTTTCATCATATCTAATATCTACTTTTATATTTTCTTACAGAAATGAATATACACACATATTCTTTGAAGGTACTTAGAAATTTTAATATTTTACCATTCCATCTTTTTTTTAGATTGTCAACAATCTTTTCTTTTCTTTTTTAGAAAAAGTCTGGGGAAATGTAAAACCTGAGATATCATTTGTATAAAGAACTTCTGGTGTCAGAGTACTAACACAAATCAACAATTAGGTAAACTTTCAATCTGTGGATCAGAGGCACTAAAAGGTTAAATATCTTCTCTATAGTCATACATCTAGTGTATGTCAGAGGCAAGAAATGAACTTAGGTATTATTAATGACAATATCTTCCTTCTAACCACTATACTATACTGCTTCTATACCTCTTTTGTACTGTTTAATATAGAATATTATCAGGTAAGTTTTGGATACAGAATCACACTAAACTGCTTCCATTTTTTGTGATCTAAGAATGAACAAACATTTGCTAATTCAATAAAATTTCTTGTAGTCTGAGCAAAAAATATCTTTCATATATGTTATTATTGTGTTCTATGTAATGATAGTTTGAGGACACTTAGTGGTTAAAACATTTCTTCCTCCACCCTACATCAATCAATGCATGTCCTTTCTTTACTGATTTTCATTTTGATTTATCAGAAAAAAACAAAAGATCATAAATCTTTTTGAGATCTTATGTAATTACAGAGCTCCAATTATTCCATCAGGTTGGATGTGACCAGACCAAAATTGTTTAAGAGTGATTTCCTTAGTGCATTGAAGTCTTGGTGCCAAAGTTTTAAATGAATGGGACTTCTACTCCTTCCCTAAAGAGAAAATGTTCAAAGTTTAACATTTTCTACTATTCAATACATTATTATTTTAAATCTTTGGATTAACTTATATCATTGTTTTTGTTATAACATTCATTTATGACTATACTCCTCCTCCCCCCTTCATAATCCCTGTAATCTTAATACAGAAAAAGAAAAAATCTTTATAAAGGAAATATATATACATACATGTATATATATGTATATGTATATGTACATACATATACACACAGCAAATACATGTATATCTCACAATTGCATACTACTCTCTGGTTTTGTTGGGTTTTTTGTTTATTTTTTGGCAAGCAGTGATTCTTTAGATTTATATTTGTCATCATTGTGCATATTTTTTTCCCCTGATACTGCTTATTTTGTCCTGTTTTCCTTCATATATTCTTATGTTCTTCTAAATTCCTTATATGTATAGTTTTTACAAAACAATAATATTTCAGTATTCAGTACCATTATTTCTTGATCCATTTCCCAATCAATACATATGTACTTTTTCAGACTTTTTCTACATTAAATCTGTTTGATAACGAAGGTCATTAATACTTTATTATATATGGGACCTTTTTTACATAATTATATCATCATATATGCATGCTTTTATGGGTGCATGTGTGAATGTGCATATATACACACATACCTAGGTGGTAGAGTGTATGTATATAGCATTGAAAACAAACTTTAAATCAATCCTCAATTAGTTATTATCAATGTGACCCTAGACAAGTTACTTTACTTCTGGATTAGATTCATTATTTGTGAAGTGATCTTCTTCCAATGTTTATTGTGACAATGCAATGCAATATTATTTATAAAGTGCTTTGCAAACCTTAAAGTACCATATATATCCTACTTAAAATGATGATGATGATGATTTTCCAAAATTAATGGAAATTTAAAAAAAAATTAATCATCTTTCCAAATTGCTTTCCAGAATACTTGTACCAATTCACAGTTCCACTATTAATTAATTAATATTATTTTCCCCCCATCATCCCACCTACATTGCCATTTATTCTATCTCATTGCTGTTTGAAAACTTAGAAGTTTTTTTATTATTTTCATTTATTATTAGCATTGTGGAGAAGTCTTTCACATGATTTTCATAGCCTATAATTCATTTTTTGTTAACTGTTCATACTGTGTTTACTTCTCTACTAGGAAATGGTTCATGGATTTATTATATTATTTGTGTGAATTGTTCATATGTCTTGGATATAAGACCTCCTATATCAGAGATATTTAGTGAAAAGTTTATTTTTTCCAAGAGAAAATATCTTTTTATCCTAGCAGAAATACTGTCTTTTTAATTCAACATCATCAGAATGGCCTAATGTATAATTTGTAATCTCTTCTATTCCTTGTTTATTAATAATTTCCTTCTAATTTTACTTGTGAAAAACACCTCCACTCTTTAATGCTTTTATAATGTCTTATTTATGTGGTATTAAAGAGAAACTCAAAATGAATATGCTGGAGATTATAGTGTAATGCAACTAAATTTGGTATTTCCACCCTTTTCCTAGAAATTATTATTAAATAGGAACTTCTTCACCAAGTAGTTTGTGTTTTCCCATTTATTCAGCCATAGGATGGTAAAATTAAAATGTCTCTTTCCTACTTATCTAATCTGATTCACTGATTTCTTTTAGTATTTTCTAAGTAGTATTGCAGCATTTTGATGAATACTACTTTATAATATGATTTCAAGTACAGAAATTTATTTTCCACTTTAGTCTTCCTTTTTTTATATTTCTCTCAAAATCTAGAAGTATGTCAAATGATGATGGAACACAGAAACATCTTTCATTTGCCAACTCTATTTATTGGAAAAGCTCCTTAGTTTTTCATTGTAAAAGTAAGGCTCATCATGCTATAATCCTAGATCAGTGAAAGCTATGTGAGAAGAAAAAAATGAACAATAGGAGATTTTTCTGTTTCCTTTTCTCTTAGGAACAAAAATTTCAGTCTAACCTTTTGCTGGCTCAGAACTCTTGCTTTTCTTATTCCTATCTTGTTTTTTTTCCTTTTTCTTTCTATTATGGAAAATTAAATGTTGACTGTCTCTTTGGATAGTGTGGAAATCCAGGCTAGGGAAATAATTTACTTATAATTGGACCCTGAAGCATAAAGCCATCATTTCTTATGTGCATGATGGTATGCTTGGTTTGCACAATTGGATGCTTTAAGCATTTCAATTTTCTAATATTATTTTATGAACTTTTTTTAAAGTTCATACTTTTTCCCATCTTACTGTCCATTTGTATCCTGCTTAAATAATTATGTTAATGTGACAGCTATTCAGTTGCATCTTTTATCAGTCAACAATAACTGAATTCATATGGCATTATCAAACAAGTATTTGAATGCCTCTTTTGAGTAAAATGTTATGTTAGAAATTAGATAGGGAAAGGAAAAAAAAAGCATAAATCTCAGTTCATGCCCTTCATAGTGTTACTGGGTAAAATGTATATTCAAGAAAACATAGCTAATACTTTTTGACCCTTTGCTGAGAAGATTGTGATGGGGATCCTAATTATCCTCACACCATGGATTCTAGGATTATTTAAGGCCCAAGTAAACTGAAGAATACCTGTGACTGCCCCAAGTAAAGGGCATTATATCATCTGGAAATGCAATGAAATCAGGTCATATGTCTAGCCCTTGTTATTATTAATATAATATGTGTTTTGTTGTTGTGTCTTTTTCAGTCTTCATTATTCTATTCAGAGTTTTCTTGACAAAGATACTGGAATGGTGGGACAATTCCTTTTTCTGATCATTTTTGAGATAAGGAAACTGAGGCAAACTGGATTAAGTTATTTACCTAGAGTTACATAGCTATTAAGTGTTTGAGGTCTGATAATGATGTCAGGATATGGATCTTCCTTGTTGCTCAAAGATGTTCTTTCTTTTCTTTCTTTTTTTTTTTAAAGTTATACTTTAGATAGAAAATATAAACTTTTGGGTTTGAAGATGTCTCAAAGCTGTTTTGAGTTTTTTGAGTATTTGCATTGTCAGACTTTAAATTTTAGAATAAAAGAATTTTATAATTTATTTGAAGGGACCGACGTGGTGTGAGGCCAATTTTCCTCAGATAGAGAAAGCATATCTATATTTGTCCAGTCCCATTTCCTAACATGTAGATATTTTGAATATGTAGATCAGAAAAATCATACCACAAGATATTACGTGTGTTGCCAAGGATGAACACCTGGTAAATATATTAATAATAACTTTTTATTTTCAAAATACATGCAAAGATAGGTTTTCTTTTTTTTTTTTTTTTGGCTTTTTGCTGAGGCAATTGGGGTTAAGTGACTTGCCCAGGGTCACACAGCTAGGGAATGTTAAGTGTCTGAGACCAGATTTGAACTCAGGTCCTTCTGACTTAAGGGCTGGTGCTCTATCCACTGAGCCACCTAGCTGCCCCCAAAGATAGGTTTTCAACATTACACCTGGTAAACATTGAGGGTAAGACTCAGAGATGTTCTGATGCCTTCTTTTGTGTTCTTTTATATTTGCTCTTCATCATTTTTTCTTATTTTCAAATAGCATCTTGATTGAAAATTTTTTTTCTGGCATTTCCAGGATTGATGTAATGAGCTATACAAACTCTCAAAATTGCCTTAACAATTCATAAAAGAAAAAACAAATGGATAATAGAAAAACATGTCTTACAGGGGCACTAAAAAGGTAGATTATGATTGAATTGTAGAGGGTTCTAAGGACCAGATGAAGGAAATTGTGCTTTAATTTATTATTGTCAAAAACATCAGGACAATTTGTTCAAGCTTTGGGAGCATGAAGCATAGAGTAGCCTGGTTTTCCCAATTGTGCCCATGTTCTCAAGGACTGAGGAAAGTATCAAGAAAAAGTCTACATTTCCCCAACTTCACCTCCTTGTGCTAATAAAGACTACAATATTCTGTACTAATTCTTTACCCAACTTGTCTGAGCAACTGAATTTTCCATTAAAGAAGCAGAGGTCAGGTATATGCAAGAGAAAAATTTAAAGAATTCTTTTAATTGGGAACTCAGAATAACGTAACAATATTTCTCACAAATCATTCTGTTTTTAGTAAATGAGAAAAAACATGATATACTAAATAGATAACTAATCTTAGAGTCGGGAGTACCTAGGATAAGATCTTACATCTGTCATGTACTGGCTGTGTGAGATATATATGTATGTGTGCATTTATGCAAACATCTATGTGTGTATTTATGTACATGTATACATACATATATGTATATATCATATATTGTATATTTAGATATGTGTGTATGTATATATAAGTATGCTTATTTATATACATACAAAGATATTACACATAAGTATATTATATAACTTTTATGCAGTATATATATTTATACACAAACTGCACAATTTGTGTTAAAACATATGTGCATATTTATGCATATATTTAATATTCTTATATATTCATAATTTATCTCCCCAGATAGCATCTTTGATTCCTTATGGTAATGATTATATAATTTATGTTCTTGTATTTGCAGAATGTATAACATATAAGATGTTTAATATTTGTTCACTGTTTGCTAGATGCTTTTGATTTTAGTACTTTCTACTAAATTAAATTCTCAATTATTTTTGTCAGTTGCAACCATAATATGGCATATAAGGGCATGAGTTCACCTTTCTGATCATTATTTTTCAGTCTACTTTGTTCCATAATTATACTTAAGCTTACCAGAAAGTATAGGCTTATCACCATAATCTTTCTGAGCTTTCCTCTCTTTTTTCTCTAAGTGAGCTCATCAACTTCCATGGGTGTAATTACCATTTATACAGATTATTCCCAAATCTTGGTATCTATCCTTAAGCTTTCTCTTAAAATTTAATTTTGCATTACCAGCTCATTTTTGTATCTCCCCCTGCATGCCCTATAGACATCTCAAAATCAAACGTGGCCCAAATACAATTCTCTCCCAAAATTCATCCTTTCTCTAAATTTTCATATTTTGAGTGTTACTATCTACCAAAAATCCAATTACTTATGCTTGCAACAATATTACTATCATCAAAAATCTATTCTCTTGGGCTTGCAAAATCCTTGACCCCATTCTCTTTCTCCAGTACCCTATATCCAAATAGGTCATTAAGTCTTTTCAACTGTAACCACAGTATTTTTCATATTCATACTCATTTTTCCTTTCTTTTCTCTTTTGTTTTTCCTTTTTTAAATGCAATCTCTACCCCAATTCAGGCCCTAATTACCTCTCTTTTAATTGACTTTCTTTTCTTCATTTTCTTTCCTTTCAAATCTGTTCTTTGCAAAGCTGCTAATTTGATATTCCTAAAAATCATAATTAATTATTTTATGCCCTATTCAATGGAGTTCTTTCACTTCTTGATAAAATACAATATAAGCATTTTTGTACATTTTTGACCACTCTTACACTTTAGTGAATGTTGGTAGTGACAGGATTAACAAGGAGAGATAGTATGACGTGGTAATGGAATTAAAAAAAGGATTTAGAATGTGGTTATAAATGCCTGAACATATTTATTACAAAGTCAGAGGAGGAGGTAGCCTTCGAAGAGAAAGAGAGAAACGAAATTATATTATTAGACTGTAGCTACAAAAAAGATTGAGGAAGATGAGATCAAAGGAATGTAGAAGGAGAAATGAGTTCCCCAATTTTCTGAGACAGAAGGGAAAGGAAGAGAAAATAGTTGAAGAATTTATAGTAGTGAAAAGGGTGGAGGATTTCATAGAGGATGGCCTCAGTTTTCTCAGTAAATTAATATTGTGGTCTTCTAATTATATCTATTTGCATTTGATTAGTGGAATATATGCAATTTATCACAACTAGATTACTATTTTTAACAACTTATTAATCAAGCTATTTGGTTGGACCTCAAATATGTTAAGCAAAAGAAGAAAATACTATATATTTATGTATTACAATATAAAATCAGATTGTCTCCTTGTGGACTTCACAGTTTTATATTATAATTAGTATTGAATATTCTCTGCTCTAATGGACATATGTGAAAACATATGCAAAATCCTTTCCATATTTTCTCTTATTTCTTGGTCACAATTTAGCTTCATTATAATGTCTTTTTTCATTATATTATTTGTATATATTTTTTTCATTCACATAAGTTCAGAAAAATCTTCCCATATTCCTCAGAACTCTTCATACTTATTATTTCTTCTTTATTAATTTCATTTCATTTCTTTCCCAGTTTGTTCAGACATTTTTCAGGTCAGTGAGAATTTACTTTATTTTCAGTTCATTACTACTATGTAAAAAGAGCTGCTATGAATATTTTTCTAAATAGTGGAGCTTCATTTCTGGTCTCTGACCTTCTTGGGGTACATTCTGAGTAGCAGTAATATATTAGGGTTGAAGGATATAAACTAGTCTACTTTTTTCTAATGGTTAAATCATATCATAGGTCCATAGTGTATTAGTGTTATCTTCCCACAGTTCCATCAATATTGCACATTTCTGTTTTTCATCATATTTGTCAGTATGCTTAGTATAAGATGAAACCTCTGAGACATTTGCATTTGCATTTCTCTTGTTATCAGTGATTTCTAGGCCCAATTTACAAACTAGTTCTCAATAAATCATCTTTACTAAATGACATTTCCTCAGAAAAGTTGAAGGAACTCAAGGGTAAAATTCGTGGAATTGTCAGCCAAAATGCATAACCTATCATTATAAGTGCCCATTATGCAAGAGATGTGGTGGATTGTCACCATGAGTGTTGTCCACAAAAAAAAAAAAAAAAGACTTCGAAAAATTGCAGATTTGTGAGTTTCACTTCCATACTTGGCTAGCTGGTACAAAGGAAAGGAATAAAGTTCTTAATTCATAAAAAGGTCAAATTCAATGGACTATCTAAGATAACATTAAGTTTAATTGGTTAATGTTCTTTGAAGAGAACATTTAGAGATGCAAAAAGTATTTGATAGAATTTATTTATTTTGAAAAAAATACTTTGACAAGATGCCAGAACAGAAATATAACATATTGTTTCAGTAATGTTCTTATTTTTTTAAGAAGTTATCATACAGCAGTCAGAGACAATTTTTCCCAAATTATATTATCTGAATTTGGTTCAAGAAAGTACCTAATAAATAGTGTAATTGTGACCATCTTTATATTATCATATTTCATTTTTATAATTTACCATTAACATAAAAAGGTACAATTATAAAGGAAGGAGAAAAAAATCTTTGACCTTAGTAGCAAAAATCAAAAGCGAACTAGAAAAAATCAACATCCACTTATCTATTATTCTTATTTTTCTACAACATATTGTATATGGACAAATTGAGGGCATATTTAATGAGAGCAACAGTAAGAAAGAAGCAGATTCTATTGGATAAATTAAACACAGATCATATTGTTAGTATTGTTCAAGTGGCATAAAGGTCTTGAGAATATATAATCCTTCTGCTCTCTTTTTATATTTTATTTTAGTTTTATTTTATACTTTTATAGATTCATTTTAAATTGAAATGTTGAAGAAAATAAAACATGATGATGACTATATATTACAGGGTTTCACTTGCATTACTGAATGTAAGAGAACACAAAATAAAATTCATCTAAAGATTTAGTGTTATGTTTTTGTATGTGTACAATAAAAGCCCAATTTAAAAAAATCAATCTAAAACTTGAATTTTGCTACTTCACAAAGAAAGCAAAACAAAAAGACAAAATAACTTTTCTTGAACCATCTTATAAAGTTCCTTACCAGGTTTCTAAACAAATGAAGCTTGACATCATTGGAGAGACTTTACATCTCTGTGCACTGGAAATGATCAAATTAGTTTTTTGGATGGAATAGAATGGGGAAATGAAACAGTTTGATTATTAAATAGTGCAATGTTCTAGAATACTTATTATTTCTCTCATCATTTTGAGGCAAGTCACAAATGAGGCAATTGGATGAAACTCCAGACATCTTTCACTCTATCTGCTTTCTTTCGTTTAGTACTTGCTTGCTGATGTCATCAGATAATTGTTACTTTGTAAGTCTCTTTTGGAAACTTCAAAGATTGTCGACATTGCAAAATTTAAAAAACAAAAGTATGCCAAAATACAACTCTGACGGGAATGAAAACGTCATACTCTTTATATAGATGGATTGATTCATGATAATAGATGTGGTTTTGTTGCTTTATGAAAAAGGAAGTTTCTCATGTCACTGTCACTCCTGGTTTTCTGCACAGACATGCAATGCCTCTTCCAAAAACCTGTCAACAGAGATGTTTTTCTACATAATCATGAGCAAGATCAATACCCATTCTTATTTCTCTATGAAATGAAAATGTTTTGGCTGCTTGAAGATGGGTTTCTTTCTCAACAAAAGCTCTTTTCAGCCTTTTCTTAGCATATGTAATATCTGTTTCTCCAATCATCTCATCCAACTCATCAATGAGTTCTGATTTCCAAAATGCAATGTCATTGACTTTGTCTCCTCAGTTTTTTATGGTATCTGAATGGGGTTTTCTTGTTTGTTGATCTTTGTTTTTAATAATCTCAGATGTATTTACCATCAGTCTGCATTTTCTATGAAACTTTCAAATACTTTGTAATTTTTTAGATTGGATCTGTACCAATCATTTGTTGCATACCAGATGAAAAATGCTCTTCAATTAGAAATAAAGGGAAGCATGCTGTTTTCAAATAATCTCTCAGCTCCTCAGGAAAATGGAGTTAAGGTAGGTGAGGAGCAGGCTATTTTTAATACATGCTTGATCTCAACAGAAGGCTCAACTTATGAGTCAAGGAATAATGAGGAAATGGATTCTTATAACTTGATGCCATGGTTTGGATGACTTACAAAAAAATTCAAAGATATTGGGCTAAAGTGGACATAAGTTGCCATTAAGGTGGATCTTAAAAGTTTCATGATGGAAAAATATGTACTTAAATATGTCTTATCAGCAATTTCACTTCTGAAATGTGACCAAGACAAAGGAATACAGTATATTCCTCTTTTCTTAATATTCTACATTAATGACTCTTTTTCCACAAAGGTAATTTCCCTCTATAAATCAAAGGTTTTTTTTTTCCTGATTCCTTAAAAGATATAACAAAGAAATAATTCTAATCATAGATCCAATAAATGTAAATATCAGGTGAAGTGTAAAGCTGAGAGAATGAAGATACAATATAGAGCTTAAGCAGGATTTCCTATGAATGTTGAAGTCTTCATGTATTTCTGTTTGTATTTTGTAGTTATGTTTTTGTAGTTATGTAGTTATGATCACCTTAAACCCAGAGTTATAGCAAAGTCTCCTATATGAAAATTATAATAACATCTATAATGTCAAGTGTTTGGTATACACTGTACACAGAAAAAATCCATTAATATTATCCCCCAGGTCTGTGTGTATGTATGTTCATGTATGTATATATAAATATATAAACACAATTAAGATAGCTTTTCTATCACTATATACATATGTGCATACATACATACATACACAATACATATATATATATATATATATATATATATATATATATATATATTAGACATTACAGGTGGACAGTGACTTAGGTCCAGATTTGAATAAGTGGTAGAAAGTGTATTTGTTTGACTCCAGGATAAAACAATTCTTCTAATGACTAAAATATTCTCCCAGAATTCATCTTTTTGATACTAACTATTTACTAATGTTGCAATATAAGAAGAAATGAATATAGCAGTTTTTATATAATTTTAAATGATGGTAATAGAGAGGCATTTTAAATAAAGAGGTTTTGTTGCATTATCCATATTTAGGTGGGTTACAGAGTCCTGCACCCAGTACCAGCAAAGGGACACCTGTAATCTCCTTCTGATCCATTGCCCAACAATCTCACCATCTGCTGACTGACAACAGGGAAACAACTGTTGTCATCACTCACTGAGTTGCCTTAAAGAACTGCTGCTTGTTTGCTAAGTTATAGCCTGCATTTAAATATGCTACACTTCTACTCCAATGCATTAGGCCTTTTCTACCTCCCCTAAGTTTTCTTGCCTTGGAAAATTTTTTGTCTCATCATTTTGTGGCTTCTGCCACTCCATAATTTGTTTTGAGGTATTATTGAAAATTGTTTGGGGGTATTATGTCAGTAAAATGCTTATCATTTTGTGCCATCTTTGTTCTGCCCTTTGCATAATGTCTACTAAAATAACTCTTTTGCACATCTTTTGTTATAATCTGGTATAGAACACATGTTCTCTGGAGATAAGGAAATATAGGCAAAGTACATTAAGTCATTTGTTCACGGTGACACAACTAGTAATATCTGAGGCTGTATTTGAATTCAAGAAGAGTCTTCCTGACTCCAGGTGTAGCACTTTATTCCCTGTTACATATAGAGCAGCTTAAATCTGTAGAAGAGCAAGATATTGTAGTGGATATGGTACTGGGTCTGAAATCAGGAAGACTCATCTTCTGAATTCATATTTGACTTTGGACATTTATTCCTTGTGTGATTCTGGGCAAGTCACTAAACCCTGACTGCTGAAGATCCAGCATCTGTAAAATGAACTGAAAAAATAAATATAAAGCACTCCAATACATTTTCCAAGAAAACTCCAAATAAGATTATGAAGAGTTGGACATGATAGAAAAAAGTGATTTAAAAACAATGGACAAGCATTTATCTATACAGCTAGAGGACAACATCCCAATTAAAAAAAAGATCAATCAACAAGCATTTATTAGATAACTGCTATATACCAGGAACTATGAAAAGGAAAAATAATCTATGAAATATAGGCCAATGAGCATTACTCTTCATTCCTTGAGAAATTCTATGTCATATAATTAAAGGAATGGTTTCACTATGACAAGGTCATAGTGATCATGAAAACCATTGTGTATTCATCAAGAACATTTCATTCTAGATGAAACCCAACTCCTTTTTGAGAAGTTGACTTGATTAGTAGCACAGAGTAATGCTATAAATATTGTATATTTAGCTTTTAGTTAAGCATTACAAAAAATCTTTTTTTGCTTTCTTTTGAACAAGATGGAGTGATGTGGACCAAATTAGCTGTGCAATTAGCTGTATTTAGTGCAATTAGCAATATTTAGAACTGATAGACTGACCAGACCCAATGCACAGTGATTAAAAAGCTAATGTCAAATTAGAAGGTCTCTTCTATTAGACAGCCTTAGGGATCTATTATTAGCAGTGTGTTACTTAAGATCACTCACTTGTAAAGCTATAAAAAGTATATTTGGAAAATTTGCAAATGACAAAAGCTAAAGGGGTTAGATATCATATAGGAAAAGAGAAAAAATGATTCAAACAGAGCTAGATTTGCAGGGTTGGGGAACTATTGAAGCCATTATTTAATATTCAAATGACTGTCATAGAGAGGAGGAACTAGATTTATTTTGTTAGTCTTTACAGGGAAAGTTTAGAAACAATAGATATGTTTCAGAGAGGATAATTAGTCTTGAAGTGAGGAACTTTTTTAACTAATGAAACTATCCACAATCCAGATGTAGAATGAGCTATCTAAGGAAACAGTGACTTTCCTCAGCAGATATAATAGCTTATTTGAACTAGTACAACTAAGCTATTATATCTGCTGAGGAGGAGGCATTTGTGTGACAAATCAAATTCTCTCTACCTCCACTCAAACTCCAGTGGAGAACATTCATGACCTTGAACTTAGGGATATTTATATGCCACAACTTATTTAGCCATTCCCCAAGTGATAGGCATCCACTCAATTTCCAGGTACTTGCCACCACAAATAGGGCTTTACAGCCACTTTTGAAGGAAGAAATCATGTTTGAGAAGGGCCCCATCTTCCTCACAACCATCAAACTTACACTAACACTGACAATTAGTCCCTTCTACCCACTTATGGGTAAGTCAAAGAGCACTAGGAGTAATAATACTACTTCTAGCCTTGCTTACTAATCATTAGTTTTATAATTCCTCTGCAGAATGAACAATAATTTATTTTTTCCTCAATAGTATTTTATTTATCCCAATACATATAAAGGTATTTTTCAACATTCACTTTTATAAGATTTTGCATTACTCTCTTACCTCCTCCCTTCTCAAGAGAACAATCTGACATAGGTTAAACATGTACAAACCTTTTTAGACACATTTCCTTATTTGTCATGTTATGCAATTAATATCAGATCAAAAGGGGAAAAACAGGAGAAAGAAAAAAGGTGAAAATATGATACTTGGATCCACAATCAATCTCATAGTTCTTTCTCTGGTTGAGGATGACATTTTCTATCCCAAGTTTTTTGGAACTGTTTTGGATCATTGTATTGCTGAGAAGAGCTAAGTCTATCTTAGTTGATAAGCACATAATATTGCTGTTACAATGTACAGTATTCTTCTCATTCTACTTACTTCATTTAGCATCAGTTCATGTAAGTCTCTTCAGGCCTCTTTGAAATTAACCTGCTCATCATTTCTTATAGAATAATAATAGTCTATTACATTCATATGCCATAACCTACACAGCCATTCCCTAATTTATAGTCAATCTACTAAATTTCCAATTTCTTGTTAATACATATGGGTCTTTCCCCCTCTCTTATTATCTCTTTGGGTTACAAACCTTGTTGTGACACTACTGCATGAAAGGACACGCACAGTTTTATAGCCTTTATGAATAGTCATTTCTATCAACTGCTACATGGCAAGGAAGTCACCTTAAGTGTAAAAAAGAACATGGCATATGTCAAGATAAATTGAATAAAGCTGATAAATTATAAAAAGCATCTCAACTACCATCATCTCTTAAATCTCAGTAGCCATAAACCTCTTAATCCTGACAATAACTGTGTATCTCATATAAATGTCTCCATTTCTACGCTGGTCTGGATAGAAATTACAATTAAGGAATATATGCACTATAAAGGACCCCAATTTCCTCTCTACTGTAGACAATAATTACTGACCAACTATGAGTCAGTCATAATTATTGGAAAATAAATTTATAAAAGTATAAGAAATTTATGCAAGGTCAACAGGGAGTGATAACCTTCTTACTTTGTCTAGCTATAGAAAGTGCATATATAACTATAAATGTAGCTTCACAGATGTTTGCTTTCTAATATTATTTTAATTTTATATCTCTGAAATGAAGAATCCACTTAACCTATATATTCTTCTCTGGAGTATATCAGATCAGAATAATTACAGGAATCTCATTGTTTAAGAACCAAGGTTCTTTAAGAAGCAGAAAAAACCATAAACTCTACATGCAAATTATTAGAAATCTGCAATAATATAAATCCAAGCTTTTTTTCTATTCTTTATGCAATGAAAGAGAGTAGGAAAGTCAAAGCAATCCAATATAAAACTGTGTGTATATTTGTGTATAAAATACACATTTTGATGATAATTAAGATTTCTAAACATAACCTTTTCATGTTTGGAAAAGGAAGGAAGAAGATCAAGAAGAAGAAAATGGAAAAAAGAAGAGAAAAATGAGAAGGAAATAAAAATGGAAGAGAAGAAGGAAAAAGAGAAAGAAGGAGAAGGACAAGGTAGAAGAAAAGAAGAGGGAGGAGGAGGAGAAAGAAGAAGAAAAAGAAAAGTTATTGTTGAACCTATATAGAATGTCGCATTTCCTGTCACTATATAGGCTTTGATTTGTAGGAGAATATACATTTCTTTTTTGACAGTATTCTTACATATTGATAGAAGCTTACCAAGGATTATGGTTTATTAGCTATGGCTTCATGATATATCAACAAAAATAAAATGATGATGATAGTGTGACAATAACTCATCTATTTTTTCTACATAAGTAAAAATTGATACCATTTGACCATATTTAAGATATATATATATATATGTATGTATACATATATATGTACACACACATGTGTATAACAGCAAAATCAGTGTCATATAATCTTTAATTGAAGAAGTCCTTAAGAACATCATTTCAGTATGTATACATATATTTGATTTGTCAAGTATTTTAACATAATTAACATGTAGTGGACTTCCTGCCATCTAGGGGAGGGGTGGGGACTGAGGGTAAAATTTGTAACGGAAAGCTTTGTAAAGATGCTGAGGAACTACCCATACATATGTTATGCAAATTAAAAAAAATTAAAAAAAAGAAAAGACCTTAAAAAATAAAAAAGAATATCATTTCAGGAGTAGTTAGTTGGTGCAGTGGAGAGAGCACCAGCCCTGAAGTCAGGAGGACATAAGTTCAAATTTTACCTCAGACACTAATGATTCCTAGTTGGGTGACTTTGGGCAAGTCTCTTAACCCCAATTGCCTCAGCAAAACAAACAAAAGAAATTATAGCATTTCATACTTTTCTAACTTTTAAAATTCTGTTTAAGTTAATCCATTTTGCAGCTCAAAGTAGAACAATATATTTGGAGTATCTTCTTCAGAAGAGCAAAGATGGCTTAAAATTAATTTTACCATTTTTATTTGCATAAAATGAAAACAATACAGCATTTTAAGGATAATACCACCTTATTTTGACTAAATTTATTCAATTCACAGTTCAAGCAAAGAAGTACAAAAACAAAAATAAAAAGCTATTAAATTCAATTTAGTCAAGCTAATGGGTTTGTTTATTTACTTTTAACAGATTGGCTGATTGTTCAATTCAATTGTTACCTAATGGTTGTTGGATATCATGATGCCATATAGACATAACATAGATAAAAATATGTAGAAAAGTGATAAAATAGTTATTTTTTTCCTCAATAAGAAATTATTAACTATGAAACCTAACTTTGCAGACTAATGTCTTGTATTTTCCAGATGTGAATTTAGGTATTTGTAAATGAATATTTGCCTATGGATGTAATCACCAAAGATCATTTCCATTTGTACCATCCAAATAGGTGGTAGATAAATGAAAAGTACAGGAAAATGGTTATAGGCAAATATCCACTTATGGGTCTAATTTGTTCAAACCAGCTTGTACTAGAGGCATAAAAATAGTGCTTCTATTTGTGAGAGACTGAAATTTAACATCTGATTGAAATTTTTCCTTTGGTGTCATTGTTCTTCCTTTGAAATAGGGGGCCCTTAAAATCCTACTTCTCAGGTTAGGAATTTTATTAAAGTGAAAGCAGTTTAAAAGAATTTCTAGTCTGTCATTCTTGAAATGCATGAGAAAGAAAGGCCATTCAGCCTATTCATTTTTATTTACCCCATTCCAGATGGGAACATATATTCTGCTAAGTGCCTAACTGCTCATTGTGAATTCTTTCCCACCTTCAAGCTTGCTAGCTCTGCTCTTTAGCTTTCTAAAACAAATTGATGACTAAATTATCCAAATTGAATTTTAACTGTTGTAACTAATCCCAACCCAAGTGGTTATAAATTTAAAATCTCTAAGAAATGTGATATTGATATCCAGTTACTACATTTCACAGCTTTATATTAGGTGGGTGAATGAGCCCAATGTCTAGAAATCCATACTAAACTCATGATGAATTGGAGGGTAGAAGAGACTGAATTTCATAAACATGCAGGTTTTTTTTTTTTTTTTTTTTTTTTTTTTTTTT
>JAJPUD010014462.1:0-14928 GCA_023553655.1 Myrmecobius fasciatus | reverse complement strand
ACACACACACACACACACACACACACACACACACACACACACACACATATGGGGAGGAGGTGTCAAACCAGGAAGTATGAGGGGAAAAACAAGCAGAGCTTTGATGCCCATAGCCATGGAGGGCACAGCACATGGGATGGAGGTAAGAAAGTTTTTTTTTTTGTTTGTTTTTGTTTTTTTAGTATTTTATTGATTGTTTGTTACTGCTCTGGGAGGTTTGAGGAGTAGGGGGAGTTGGACTGGTAGGGATATAAAGACTGCCCTGGGAGGTTTGAGGAGCTTGGTGCCTCTCTGTTTCCCAGCCCACCTTCATTTCCTCCTATAGCCCCACATGTACCCTTAGGGTATTCTCAGTCTCCTTATTCTCTTCCCTTAACTCTACCTTCATGGGCAGGAGGAGAAGCAGTGGGAGGGGTAGTGACATCATCAGCCCCTCCAGCATAGTTTTGCCCTCCTATCTCCTGAGACAAGGGAAAGAGAAGAGACATTTTACTGCTGGTAGGACCACTATTGAGCAATATGACTTTTTAGGCAGGGCTGCTGTTCAAAGTCTGCCAGTCCTTACACCTATCCTCATCCAATGGAAAATTGATACAACTATGTAGGTGGAAAAGTATCACTTAACCAGTGAAAATATCCAGGCTTTATTAAATATAGTAGGAGCAACTTGGCTAAGGACACCTACAAACTTCCCTAAGTCCTTGGAACTCTCTTGTATTTGCTGTAAAAAAAAAATCTGGAAAATGGAAGATATTGACTGATTTAAGAGAAGTGAATGAATAGTTGGAAACTATGGGAACTTTTCAGCCTGGGCTTCCCATCTCCCACTCAGTTGCCTAGAGAATGGCCTCTTTGGTTTCTAGACATTAAGGATAGTTTCTACTCTATCTCTCTGGATAGGGAGGATGTGAAAAAGTTTTGCCTTTTCAGTGCCCAGCATTAATTTGGCTAAGCCTTATAAAATATTTGAATGGACAGTTTTGCCATTGGGAATGAAAAATACCCCTATCATGTATCAAATTCATGTGGCTGCTACTCTTACTCCAGTAAGAAAAACATTTCAAAAAGTTATGTTATTACATTACATATATGTTATCTTGGGATGTGCACCTGAGGAGCAAATGTTAGAAGCATGTCTACAAAAGACCATGAAAACACTAAGAAATTACCAATTGTATATAGCCCCAGAAAAAATTCAGAGGTATGCTCCTTTGAAATATTTAGGATATGAAGTATATCCTAAGGTACTTAACGGTACAAAAACTTTCTTTAAGAACAGAGAAGCTGAACACCTTAAATGACTTTCAGAAATTGATAGGAGATATCCAATGGATGTGTCCACTGTTAGATTTACCTACTTATCAATTACAACCATTGTATGACATTTTAAGGGAAGATACGGCTTTAGACTCACCCTGTCAAGCTTACAAAAGAAGCCCAATAGGTTCTAAGAGAGGTTGAACTGGCTTTATCCAATGTGGTTGAAAAAGTCACTCAAAAATTCTTACAAATATCAGTTTTTCCTACAAAAGAGGAACCTACAGGAATCCTTCATGAAGGAGACAGCATGATTGAGTGAGTGACCCTCCAAGGACAACCAGATCAAAGCCTTATTTCTTACTTAATGCTAGAATCTTATTAAAGGTCATTAAATGAATAGGGATAAGACCTGACAAGATATACACCTTCTATTTTTTTTATATAAAGCTTTTTATGAGTGACCTTTCAACATTGACCTTTGCAAAAACTTTTATTCCCAAGCTTTTCCCCTCCTTCCCCCCACCCCCACCCCTAGATGACAGGTAATCTAATACATGCTAAATAGGATAAATTATATGACAAATACAATACATGTATACATATCTATACAATTATCTTACTGCACAAGAAACATCAGATCTAGAAAGAGAAGAAGAAAAAACAACCTAAGAAGGAAAACAAAATGCATGGACATATTCACAGAAAGCGTTAAAATGCTGTGTTGTGGTTCACTCTCAGTTCCCACAGGTCTCTCTCTGGATGTATATGACTATCTTTATCGCAGAACAACTGGTTTGAATCACATAATTGTTGAAGAGAACCATGTCCATCAAAATTGATCATCGTATAGTCTTGTTGCTGTGGATATACACCTTCTATACCAATGCACAAATTATGTATACTCTGAAACTATCCAAGAGTGGAAAATTTTATTGGCCACACTTCCAAATTTTACACATGGGTCCACCTTAAAGATAACCTGGCTATTATATAATTGACCATGGATTTTTGAAGAAAACCTTTCTTTTTTTAATTTTTTTAAATTTTTTTTTTAAATTTGCAAAACATATGTATGGGTAATTCTTCAACATTAATGCTTACAAAGAATATTTGTGGCAGCTCTTTCCGTAGTGGCTAGAAACTGGAAACTGAAGGGATGCCCATCAATTGGAGAGTGGCTGAATAAATTATGGTATATGAATGTTATGGAATATTATTGCAGGATTTTTCTTGCACAACTTGTCAAGTATTTCAACATTATTAACATGTAGTGGACTTCCTGCCATCTAGGGGAGGGGAAAGGACTGGGGGTAAAATTTGTAATGGAAAACTTTGTAATGATCAATGCTGGGGAACTACCCATACATATGTTATACAAATAAAAAGCTTTAATAAAAAAAAAAAAAAACATTAACGCTTACAAAGCTTTCTGTTACAAATTTTCCTCCCTAGTCCCCTCCCATCCCCTAGATGGCAGGAAGTCCACTACATGTTAATTATGCTAAAATACTTGACAAGTCGAATATATGTATACATATTTCCACAATTATTGTTGTAAAAGAAAAATCTAATCTACAAATCATCCAATTGATAACTTTGAGCATAGTTCCAAATTGCTCTCCAGAATGGCTGGATCCGTTCACAGCTCCACCAACAATGTATCAGTGTCCCAGTCTTCCCACATCCCCTCCAACATTTATCTTTATCTTTCTACAAGAAAGAAAAATCAGAGAAAGGAAACACAATGCAAGCAAACATCAATCGAGAGCCTGAAAATATTATGTTGTGGTCCACATTTCACATCCCTCTCTCTGAGTGTATATGGCTTTCTTCACTGAACAACTGGAACTGGTTTGAAACATTTCATTGTTAAAGAGGGCCATGTCCATCAGAATTGATCATCATATAGTATTGTTGTTGCCGTGAATAATGATCTCCTGGTTCTGCTCATTTCACTCAGCATCAGTTCACGCAATTCTTTCCAGGCCTCTCTGAAATCGTCCTGCTGGTCGTTTCTTACAGAACAATAATATTCCATAATATTCATATACCATAATTTATTCAGCCATTCTCCAATTGATAGGCATCCATTCAGTTTCCAGTTTCTTGACACTACAAAAAAGGCTGCCACAAATATTCTTGCACATGTGGGGCGCTTTCTGAAGAAAACCTTTCTAAAGTTGCTCTTAAAGCAACAGCCATTTTTACAAATGTATCCACATGTCACATATATGCTGTATATTCCCCTGACTTAACGGTAAAAATAGTAGTCAGAACTTCCTTTCCGTCCACTCAGCAGAACGAGCTATAGCTGTATGCAATTATGCTAGCTTTTACTTATTATCCAGTAGATGTAAATATAATATATGATTTGGCTTATTCATTAGGCGTGGTACAAAGAATTGCAACAGCCCAAATAAAATTTGTAGCCTCTAACATATATCAGCTTTTTAAGGAACTTCAGGAGCAAGTGAGAAAGTGTACAGGTAATAACTTGTGTGTCTACTCTCATAATGGTATTCTAGGAACTAATTTTTTTTTATGGAAACTCAAAGGCAGATTGCCTTCTCACCATATTAGCCAACACTCTTCCATTTCAGTCAGCCCAAGAATCTCATTCTGAATATCATCAAAATGCTCTAACTTTACATCTGCAGATTGGGATAACAAAAGAGGAAACTAGGAACATAGTAAAAACATATATGGCTTGCCTTCATTCTTATGCTCCTGTACTTCCTCATGGTTTGAGAACCCTCATGGTTTGAGACCAAATGAAATTTGGCAAAAGGATGTGATCCATTATAAATCTTTTGGTCATATGGCTTTTATCCATGTTGTAGTGGACACCTTTTCAGGATTTACTTTTTCAGTACCAGCAGCAAAAGAGACAGCCCAAGTGGTCACTGAATTCCTTATATAAGTCTTTGCAGTTATGGGTGTGCTGCAAGCAATAAAAACAAATAATGAACCTATGTATACTTCTAAACATTTTGTACACTTTTGTGCACAGTATCAGATTTCACACATGACTGGCATACCCTTCAATCCTGAAGGACAGGCAATTGTAGAGAGGAGGAACAGAGACATCAAGACAGTCCTCCAAAAACAAAAGAAATTGGGAGCCATAGGTGACCCTAGAGAACTTCTACACTTGACTCTTTATACTATTTTTTTTTGGTTTTTGATAAAGATTCACTGGCTCCAGCAGTCAGGTTTCATAACCTGCTGGAATGGCAGTGTCCAGTGTGAGCAGCTCCAATATCTTTAGACAATCACCAGGTAATGTAGAGAGATCTGGAAAGTAGTGAGTGGAAGGGCCTAGAAAGGTTAATTGCTTGGGACAGCAGAAGGAGAAAGAATCTGATGGGTGCCAATGTGCCATATCCACCTTATCCATCAGAGAGACAGAAAAAGAGAAGACTCTTAAAATGAAGGGGAACACCCAAGAAACATCAGGTGGTTCCATCTTTGACTGTGCCCACAACGGAAAGAGCATGGTAGTTAACTCTATGTGCATGACAATTGACTGATGAACATAACCATGACCACCAAAATAATTGTTTTTTTATTTTTATTTTTTATTTTTTTATTAATACTTTTTATTTACAAAACATATGTATGGGTAATTCTTAAACATTAACCCTTACAAAGCTTTCTGTTACAAATTTTTCCCCTCTACTCCCCGCCCCTCCCCTAGATGGCAGGATATCCACTACATGATAATTATGTTAGAATACTTAAGAAATCGAATATATGTATAGTTATTGCATCATTTTTTGTGCAGGAGAAATCATATCTACAAGAAAGAATAATCCGATAAAGGAAATACAACGCAAGCAAACATCAATAGAGAACATGAAAATGTTATGTTGTGGTCCACATTTCAGATCCCTCTCTGGGTGTATATGGCTCTCTTCACCAAACAATTGGAACTGGTTTGAAGCATTTCATTGTTGAAGAGAGTGATGTCCATTAGAACTGATGCTCATATAGTATTGTTGTTGCCATGAATAATGATCTCCTGGTTCTGCTCACTTCACTGAGCATTAGTTCATGCAAGTCTCTCCAGTCCTCTCTGAAATCGTCCTGCTGGTCATTTCTTACAGAACAATAATATTCCATAACATTCATATACCATAATTTATTCAGCCACTCTCCAATTGATGGGCATCCATTCAGTTTCCAGTTTCTAGCCACTACAAAAAGTGCTGCCACAAATATTTTTGCACAATTGGGGCCCTTTCCTTCTCTTATGATTTATTTGGGATATAAGTCCAATAGAAACACTGCTGGGTCAAAGGGTATGCATAGTTTGATAACTTTTTGAGCATAGTTCCAAATTGCTCTCCAGAATGGCTGGATCCGTTCACAGCTCCACCAACAATGTATCAGTGTCCCAGTCTTCCCACATCCCCTCCAACATTTATCTTTATCTTTTCCTGTCATTTTAGTCAATCTCACAGGTGTGTAGTGGTAACTCAGAGTTGTCTTAATTTGCATTTCTCTGATCAATAGTGATTTGGAGCACCTTTTCATATGATTATAAATAGTTTAATGTCCTCATCTGAAAATTGTCTGTTCATATCCTTTGAGCATTTATCAATTGGAGAATGGCTTGAATTCTTATAAATATGAGACAATTCTCTATATATCTTAGAGATGAGGCCTTTATCAGAACCCTTAAATGTAAAAATGATTTCCCAATTTGATGCTTCCCTCCTAATCTTGTTTGCATTAGTTTTGTTTGTACAGAAACTTTTTAACTTAATATAATCAAAATTATCTATCTGGTGTTCAATTAAGAGTTCCAGATCTTCTTTGGACATAAATTTATTCCATCTCCACAGGTCTGAGAGGTAAACTATTTTGGTTTTGGTTTAGTTTGGTCTAATTTGGTTATAATATCACTCTTTATATCTAGATCATGAACCCATTTAGATCTTATCTTGGTGTGCAGTGTTAGGTGTGGGTCCAGCCTTAATTTCTTCCACACTGGTTTCCAATTTTCCCAGCAGTTTTTGCCGAATAATGAGTACTTATCCCAAAAGCTGGGGTCTTTGGGTTTATCAAACACTAAATTGCTAACATTATTACCTAGCTTTTTTTGATATCCTATCCTATGCCACTGATCGACTGCTCTATTTCTCAGCCAGTATGAAAAGGTTTTGATGACTGCCGCTTTATAATATTGTTTTAGATCTGGTACAGCAAGGCCACCTTCATCTGTCTTTTTTTTATTAATTCCCTTGAAATTCTTGACCTTTTTTTCTTCCAAATGAACTTTGCTACTATTTTTTCTAGGTCTGTAAAATAATTTCTTGGGAGTTTGATTGGTATGGCACTAAATAAATAAAATAGTTTGGGTAGTATTGCCATTTTTTATTATATTCGCTCAGCCTACCCATGAGCTCTTAATGTTTTTCCAATTGACTAGGTCTGATTTATTTGTGTGGAAAGTGTTTTGTAGTTTAGTTCGTATACTTCCTGACTTTCCCTTGCAAATAGATTCCCAAATATTTTATGCTATCATCTGTTATTCTGAATGGAATTTCTTTTTCTATCTCTTGCTGCTGAACTTTGTTAGTAATATATAAGAATGCTGATGATTTATGTGGATTTATTTTGAATCCTGCAACTTTACTAAAGTTGTAAATTGTTTCTAATAGTTTTTTACTTGAGTCTCTACTGTTCTCTAAGTATACCATCATGTCATCTGCAAAGAGTGATAATTTGGTTTCTTCATTACCTACTCTAATTCCTTTTATCTCTTTTTCTTCTCTTATTGCCAAAGCTAACATTTCTAATACAATATTAAATAGTAATGGTGACAGTGGGCAGCCCTGTTTCACTCCTGATCTTATTGGGAATGGTTCTAGTTTGTCTCCATTACATATGATGCTTGCGATGGTTTTAAGTAGATGCTACTAATCATTCACAAAAATAATTGTTAATGAGACTTATGCAGGACTTCAAAACCTGCAAGAATCATTGAATTCCCTGATGCATGAAATGATGCAAATTAGATTGGCTTTGTACTATCTCTTGCCTGCTGATGCAGGTGTGTGTGTGTGGTTGTGAAATGTATAGTTATTTTCTATACCTTCCTTCTGGGAATCATGTAAGTTTTTTAATAGTATCTTGTTTATTCATCTTATTTGTTATATTATTCTTGTTTATGTGATTCCTTCCATGCTGATGGATTTAACCATTGATGTATACCTGCTTCAATAAAAAAAGGAAGAGATGTAGAGGGCCACAGATAGTGGTGGAACTCTGGGTGAAGTACAAGACTCTTCAGCCCAAAGGGAACCTGCTGACAATGTCTGGTTTTGCTCCCCGTCTTCCCTAAGGGCTCTCAGCCTAACTGAGAACTCAGGGGGTGGTGACACCCTTTGTTGTAATTGAAGCAGAGTGATACCAAGTGGCAAAGAGACATCTACATAGAATGGCAAGTTGTGTATGTGCTTCCGCATGCACAATATATAGTTAGTGCATGCACAGTGTTGCTATAGTTATATAAGGGCATGCGGGTATATAGGGCGGAGAGAGTTTGGAAAAAATAAAATCTATGTTTGACTATCCACGTGAGCCCTGCCTCTTCACTCCTTTTCTAATACCAAGAACTCAGGCTGGTACTGAGGTCCTCCAGAGAACTAGTTCGGACACATCAACCCATGGATTTTGTAAATCTTACTTCTAATGAAGAACATAAAAGCAAAACCTACTCACTTAGAAACCACCTCATAGTGTATGCAGCATTCTACATCACAGGAAAGGAGGAGCATCTAATGTTCTACCCATTATATCACATAGATAACGTAGATTAATATAGGGATTTTGAAGAACACAGTTGTGTGACAAAGTGAAACAAAACAAAACAAAACGTAGTATTTCCAATGCTCTTTGGCCAATATATATATATATATATATATACATATATATATATATATATTTAAAGTAGGGTGTTTATTTAGAGAAAAAAATGAGAATCATTTTAGTTCATAGCTAATAAGAATACTTTTACCACTCCATTAAAATTGGTGGATGTCATTCTGCGTAATAGTGTTCCTTTCAAAGTGACCATGGATATCATATTTTAGTATAATGGGTCTTCTCCAATGGTAGCATATGAGGCTGCATATGGCTCCCAACAGTCCTAAGCCCTGGCCCAGTTTAAAATAAAATTCCTATCAGATTTTAATTTATTAATATACTATTTAAAAATAAATATATATGGAGAATGGCTGAATAAATTATAGTATATGAATGTTATGAAATATTATTGTTCTGTAAGAAACGACCAACAAGATGATTTCACAGAGGCCTGGAGAGACTTGCATGAACTGATGCTGAGCAGAATGAGCAGAACCAGGAGAACATTATACACAGCCGCAAGACTATACAATGATCAATTCTGACGGACATGGTTCTCTTCAACAATGAGGTGATTCAAACCAGTTCCTATTGTTCAGCAATGAAGATAGTCATATACATCCAGAGAGAGGCCTGTGGGAACTGAGTGTGGACCGCAACACAGCATTTTAACACTTTCTGTGAATATTTCCATGCATTTTGCTCTCCTTAGGTTGTTTTTTCTTCTCTTTCTAGATCTGATTTTCTTGTGCAGTAAGGTAACTGTATAGATATGTATGCATATATCAGATTTGTCATATAATTTAACATGTATTAGACTACCTGTCATGTAGGGGTGGGGAAAATTTGGAACAAAAATTTTTTTTTGCAAAGGTCAATTTAGAAAAATCACTCATATGTTCTGTAAATAAAAGGCTTTAATTAATTTTTAAAAAATAAACAATAAAAAGAAATATGTAAACATGCATGGTTTTCTAAGTCAATATGAGACCCTCATGAATTCTTATTATGATTTAGTTTATCCACATTAGTATTTGAGTCTGACCGTATTAGATTAATTCATGGCATGTATTCATTGTTCTATTCCGGAAGACCCCGTAGAAGATTAAAAAGGAACAAAATACTAAAGTTATTGGTCACATTAGAGAAATGATATCTGACTTCATAATCTGCTTCTTTTGCAGAACATGCTTCCAAGTGCAATTCAAGCTTTTAAATATAATTTCCCATTTAACATTTTAAGTAACTTTAGCCCTGGCAACCTTTAAGCTGTTTTATAAGTCAAGCACTATGTAAATCTTAAATGCTTATATAAATGTGAGTTATTATAGCAAGCTAAGTAATGCCCAAGCAGAATCCAAGATTCTTAAGATATTGATAATAAACTGACATTTATGCAGAGCTTTATAGAGTGTAAAGCCCTTTCTTACAATATCTTATTTGATCCTCATGGCAACCCTGTACATTAGGTTAATAGGTCAAGGACCATTGATTTGTGCAGGGAGCACCCATCTATGATTTTTAGTTAAGTCTTAAAGAGTTAACAGGGCTGAGAGATATGTAATTTATCCCATGATTATATAGCTCTTGTCATTGGCAGAGTTTTGGTGCAGATCTAGTTGATTCTATGTCCAGCTAACTGTTCTCTAGGCAACACTTTCTCTAACAGAGATAATAAAGGCATTATATTCCTTTTTGTACAAGGAAACTGAGGCTTAAAGAAGGGAGCAATTACTCTGATGTAACATCTAGTAAAGGTCAAAATTGGTATTCTCATTTAAGGTCTAAGAATAGCATTCTATCCACTAAACAAGTGATTACTTCCAACTATTCAGGGTAAAGGAAGGATGATTAGAAAAGGACTAATCATAGGACACTGAATGCATTTCCACATATTCAAACAAGCTCTCTGGCTTAATAGACTTTTAGAGTTGGTAAGCTGCACAGCAAAAGTCCACTGTCAAACATTACAAGTCTAGTGTTCTTTTTTGATCAGGAACATGGAAACAACAGTAGATAATTATGGTAACCAACATCAGAACAATCAAAATTGGTTAGATATTGATCTAGACCACTGTCAAGTAACTTTAAACATTGTTAATTTATGATTTTGGGAAGAAGTAGTTTCACTTTTTATTTCATTTTGTCTTTTTATTCCATAAAATTAGGATGAAATAGTATAGTATCATATTGTAACAACAACAAAATATCTTTGGAAGGTATTAGTATTTCTTCCTTTCAAAAAAGGAATCTAGAAATGGTATTTTATTTTGCATTCCTGTCACTCTTTACAGTAAGGGAAGTCAATGATTCTTAAGGAAGTGCTTATCAAATGGAAAACAATTGGGCAAACTATAGTATAAAATGGAATGGAATGTTATTGTGCTATAAAAATGCCAGTGTTCAAACAGCTAGTAAGTATCAGAGATAGAATTTCAGTTCAGAATTTTGAAAGAAATATTTTTAATGAAACCCAAGAAGACTTATATGAATGGATGCAGAAGAAATAAGCAGAAGAAGATGCTCATTAGTTATCTTGAAAACATTAAGAGTTCTGATCACTATGGTGATTAATCATGAGTCTAAAGATTGACCTTTTGACCAGAGCAATTATGGAATAAATATGACATACAAAAGAGTAATTTGTTTTGCTTGAGTATGCATATTTGATATAAGGGTTTGTTTTTCTTCTCATCTTTCAGTGAAAAAAGAAAGTAAACAGGAGGAAAATGGATCCTTACTAATTAAGAAAAAATTAATGACTAAAAAAATAAATCACTGAATTTCCTCTGCAGTTTTGCCCTCTTGTTTCCCAATAGCCTCTATAATATCATCTATTGGGTGAAGAATATAAAGTTCCGATAAAATGTTACCAATTTATTTTCCATGATCAGGAAAAGTAAAAAATGAGAAACATAGAAAACATGGTGAAAAATATTTTTTCAATTTGTAAAATAGAAAAAAAATCATGCTCGATTTTGTGAAGATGAAATGAGAGATTAGATGCTAAATACTTTGAGAGATGCATGAATTAAGAAATTACAAATATAATTGATCATCTGAATTATCTATCTCACAGGTCAAAGATAGTATATAGGAAATACAATGAATCTGGAATCTGAAGACCTCAGAGTTCTGTGACCTTGAGGATGATTTTCTTCCATGAATCTCAGTTTCCCCATCTGTTATAAAAAGATATAGGACTCTAAAGTCCCTTCTATTTTGTTTAATATCAAAGATTGTAAGATTGGACATTTCAGCTACAGATGAAGCTCCTTATTGTATTCATGAAGTACAGAAAAAGAATGACTTTATATTAACAAGGACCAAAGGGATATTTTAGTTATGTCTATAAAACAACATACCTATGAGCTGTGTCAGAGGACAGAACTTAAACTCAGATCATTCTAGCTCTGAGAGTTACTGTCCATCTATCATGAAACACTGCCTAGCATTTCCTACATATATCAATAAACTCATTAGATTAATTAACTATTCTGGAGTAAGAAAAACCTATTCTAGTAGCTTCCAGGTACACAATACATTGTTACTTTAATAAGAGAATAAAATTTGACATGGGATCTGAGGAAGCTGTATTTTCAGGACGATGGGTGTCTTGTGCAATTTTCCGTTAGCAATAGAAGCCACTATAATGCATAAGGGGCAAATAATGAATCCATTAAAACATATTTCATTCAGGGTCAAACTTGATAGTGTAATAATTTCAAAGGGAGCTACCCTGAAATGACTATCAGCATTTAATTAATAACCTTAAATTATAGTTCACATTTTGATTATTGTAAGTTGATAGAGTCCCCAAACTTTGATTAATAGAATGACCAAGAAGCACCACAAACAGAATCAATTATAGCTTCCTAGCATGAAACCATGAAACCTGGACACTTAATAAACATTGCTGCCTAGAGAAGGGATGAAACTGCTTAACATGACTGTTTATTAAATGAGAATGTGGAAAAGTGAAAAATGAGGTTTATAATCGGTGTTCATCCATTATTCTTCTGCTCAGTCTAAATTGAAAACTTCTGAATAATGTCTTTGGTAATCAAATGCTGAATGCAGGCTTGATTATTCAAACAATTTAGAGCTTTGTCAATTCTGTTGAAGAACACTCTAATGCGAACTTAAAATTCCATCCAACTCACAAAGAGTGTACATTGTGTATAAATAGCACATGTTTAGAACAGTAAAAAATGTGATGGTCCTATTCATTGTTACATTAATTAGTCATTGCTGTTCAAAATTTTCTCCATGGATCCAAGGGTCTGGTATCTACTGAAGTGTTACATCATAGAAGATAAAGATATTGCTATCAGAATCAGAAGATAAACTGAAAGAAATGTGTGTAGAAAGGTTAGCCTAAGATATGGTGCCCGGTTGGTAGAATGCAATGACCACTTTAGATGGTCGATTTAGATGGTTCTGTGTAGCAAAGAGAAAGGAACACTGGGCTTGTAATCAAAGAATCTGAGTTTGAACAATGACTTTGAAAGTTGTTCTCTGTGTGATTTGAGCCAATGTTATTTCAGCTTTCTGAGTCTCAGTTTTCTAATAAAAAATAAAACAGAGAGGTAGACTAGATGAATCAAAGTAAAGATAATATATATTTCTACAGATCCTACACTGATCCAGGTAAAATATAAATACTATCTTTTTTATTCTCACAACAACCCTGCAGAGTAGGTGCTGCTATTATCTCCATTTTACAATTAAGAAAATTGAGATGAAATAATTTTCCCAGAATCACATGCCTAGTAAAGGTCTGAAGTAACTTGTTTGCCACATGACTTTAACCAATGTCCTTAAGTCAGTGTAGTGGAAATATCTGGTTTGAAAATTCTCGGCGTTCCTTGATTTAAATCTTGCCCATTCCACTTACTACATATATGACTTTACATGGCATGCTTAACTTTTCTTGGTTCTTTTCCTCATCTATAAAATAAGGGAAGTTCTTGTTGAAGCCTGGTAAGGTAAATTGACCTGTTCTTGACCATATTTGAAGTATGTGAAATGACCTAGATATCCTCATTCCAATCAGGGCTCTTTCTATTAGAAGTAAGCAAACTTCTAAGTAAGCAAGCTTTTAACCAAACTTATCACACATTAGAAATAAGTTATTTATGAACTACTTTACAGTTTTCAGAATGCTTTCTTTATAACAACTTCACAAGTTTACCATACTAAAACTTGACAGGGAACTGAGTGTGGATCACAGAATATTATTTTCACTTTTTTTAGTATTTGGTTACATTTTTTTCTCATTTTTTATCTTTTTTGATCTGATTTTTCTTGTGTAGCATGTTGTGGAGATTTCTTTGCAGGAATTGTACATGGTTGGCATATATTGGATTACTTTGCTGTCTGAGAGAGAAGATGGAGAAAAAGGAGGGAAAAATTGGAACACAGGGTTTTTTTGGGGGGTGAGGGTTGAAAATTAGCTGTTTTGAAAATAAAAACTTTAATAAAAAAGAAAAGATTTATTTTAATTTAAGCAACCAGTCTTGTCCATAAAGGTCTGCTATTGATCTTTAATTCAACATTAATAAAATATCCCTTTACATATGTCAAAAAATTGATACCTCAGAATTGTTTTCATTTGCATTTTTCTATCCAATAATGGTTGGGAGCATTTTTTAAAAATACAACTCTTTGTAGCTTTGATTTCTTTATTAAAAAAAACTGCATGCTGATATCTTTTGACCACTTTTCAATTGGAGAATTATTCACATTTCTATGAATTTGAAAATGTTTCCTATTTTTAAATATGAGACCTAACTGAAAAACTGTCTCTAGAATTTTTCCTTGCTTTCTTTTTAATCTTGGCTACATTAATTTTATTGCTATAAAATCTTTTTTAATATTATGAAAGCAAAATTATCTATTTTATATCTCACAATATTCTCTTTTTTGGGGTACCCTTACACACCTCTCAGGTTGGCTAAGATTACAGAAAAAAATAACAAATGTTGGAAGGGATATGGAAAAACTAGGACAGTAATACATTGTTGGTGGGGTTGTGAATTGATGCAACCATTCTGGAGAGCAATTTGAAACTATGCCCAAAAGGCTATCAAACTATACATAGCCTTTGATTCAACAATGTTTCTATTGGGCTTATATCCCAAAGAGATCTTAAAGGAAGGAAAGGGACCCACATGTGCAAAAATGTTTGTGGCAGCCCTTTTTGTAGTGTCAAGAAACTGGAAAGTGAGTGGATGCCCATCAGTTGGAGAATGGCTGAATAAGTTATGGTATATGAATGTTATGGAATATTAATTTTCTATAAGAAATGATCAGCAGGATGACTTCAGAGAATCCTGGAGAGATTTACATTAATTGATGTTAAGTGAAATGAGTAGAGCCAAGAGAACATTGTACACAAAGACTATGTAATGATCAACTCTGATGGACTTGCCTCTTTTCCACAATGAGGTGATTCAGACCAATTCCAATAGACTTGTGATGGAAAGAGCCATATAGATCCAGAAAGAGGACTTTGGAGACTGAAAGTTTATCACAATATAATATTTTCTCCTTTTTGTTGTTGTTTGCTTGATTTTTTTCCTTTCTCATTTTTCTCCCTTTTGCTTTGTTTTTTTTACATGACAAATATGAAAATATATCTAGATTTTTAACCTATATTATTATTTTAAATTAATTTTAAATTTTTTAAACCTATATATATTTTGCTGTTTGTGGAAGGTGGGGTTGAGGGGAAGAGAGGGAGAGAAATTTGGAACACAAAGTTTTGCAAGGGTGAATGTTGAAAATTATCTT
>JAJPUD010014461.1:0-39858 GCA_023553655.1 Myrmecobius fasciatus | reverse complement strand
TTTTTTTTTTAGATCTTATTTTACCACTTTTTCCCTCTTTTCCCCAGTATGACAACATTTTCCCCTCTAGTTCTCTTTTTCATATTATCAAAGTAATATCTAGTTAATTATACCCCCAAACTTTGAGTATCTCCCTAGTAGCAATAAAGTTCTCAAGAGACCTTTCCTTTTTACCTTTTTATGCATCTCTTGAGTTCTGTGTTTGGGTGTCGAATTTTTTGTTCAGATCCGGTCTTTTCATTAGAAATAGGTGAAATTCACCTATATCATTGAATGACCATCTTCTTCCCTGGAGGATAATGCTCATTCTAGCTGGATAGGTTATTCTTGGCTGTAATCCAAGTTCCTTTGCCCTTCGGAATATCTGGTTCCATGCCCTTCGATCCTTCAGTGTGGAAGCTGACAAATCCTGTGTGATTCTAATTATTGAACCTCGGTATTTGAATTGTTTCTTTCTAGCTGCCAGCAGAATCTGTTCCTTGGTGCTATAGTCATGAAATTTAGCCACGATATTCCTTGGGGTCTTAATTTTGGGGTCTCTTTCAGGAGGTGATCGGTGAATTCTTTCGATGTTGATTTTGCCCTTTGATTCTACAATCTCAGGGCAGTTTTCTTTCAGGATTTCCTGGAAGATAGTGTTTAGATTCTTTTTTTCATCATGGCTTTCAGGAAGTCCAATAATCCTTAGATTGTCTCTCCTAGATCTATTTTCCAAGTCAGTTGTTTTTCCTAGGAGATATTTCATATTTTCTTCTAATTTTTCATTTTTTTGTTTTTGTTTGACTGATTCTTCAAGTCTTAGTGAGTCATTCACTTGCATTTGTTCAATTCTTATTTTTAAAGTGTTGTTTTCTTCAGTTACCTTTTTAAGCTCCTTTTGTAACTGGCCAATTTGTTCCTTGCACTCTTTTTCCACTTCACTAATTTTATTTTTTAATAAATTGGTGTCTTTTTCATATCTCTTTCGCAGGGCATCATATCCTTCTTGCACTGATTTCAGTTTATTTTCCCATTTATCCTCCAGCTCTCTTTTGAGGTTCTTTATGCAGTCTTCCAGAAAGTCCTTTTGAAAAGGGGACCAGTGATGGTCCTGGCTGATGTTCTCTGGATTTTTGTCTAAAGGAACCTCTGGCTCTGCGGTCGTTTCTTTGCCTTGATAAAAGCTGTCTATGGTGAGAGCTCTCTTTTGCTTCTTTATCATATTTTTTTTTTTTTAGACAGTGTGGATATCTCTTTAAGGTAGGGGAAAAAAAAGCGGCGGCTGCAAAAAGCTTTGCCCTGGGGCACTTCGGCGAGTTGACTTAAGGTGCTGGGCCGGTGGGGGCTAGGATTAAGTCCGAATTACTCCTTAAACAAGGCAAGTCTGCCAGAACACCTGTCCCCAATCAGGGCAGAGTGTCCCGAGTGCCTCAGATAAACTCCAGGTGTTTGGAATTTGGAGTTTGGAGTTTGGAATTTCTTCCATGATGAGCCCAGCTGAGTCCCACCCTCACTTCCGGCCTGCACAGTTGTCGTCTATTTATCTCTCTGTCCGAGTCCGACTAACCTGATATGAAGTTATCCAGAGAGCTGTGCCCAAATATTTCTGAGTTCGTTGACTTGAAGATCAGTTCGGAGGCTTATTTTATTGTTGATTTGAGAGAAGATGGGAGGAGAGGCAGAAAGTCACCTTTTCACTCCGCCATCTTGGCTCCGCCCCCCTTCTTTTCATGTATATTGTTTATTTAAGCCATTCCTGATGTGAGTAGGTTTTCAGAACTATAAGCCTCCTTCCCGCTCTAATGCTTCTGTATCTAGTATTCTTCTGTACCTCATTTGTATAACATGATTGCTATTTTTACCTTAACTTTGCTCCATCTTTCTTTTGGGCTGCCCTATTGTTGATGTCAATCTTAAATGCATGGTATTCATTTCCCATGTAAAAAACCCATAAACAATTTATCCATGTTGAGTTCCTTGAAATTAATCTTTGATATTGACTGTTCTATGTTAAATTTTCTATTAGTCCTGAAAATCTGCAAGTTTATTGAATGTTCATTTTTTTCTTTTTCAATATAATAGACAATTTTGCTGGATATGATATTTTTGGCCGCAGGCTTAGTTTTTTGATTGTTGGTAGATGTGATTCCAGGACCTATGTTCTTTTATTGCGGCTGGTGATAAGTCCTGTACAATTCTAATTGTTGCTCCAGAATATTTGAATTGTTTTTTTCTTGCAAAATTTTCTCTTTGATCTGGGGGTTTTGAAATTTAGCGATAATATTCCTATATATTTTCCCAAAAGGATCTCATGGAAGTGATGATTGGTATCTATTTCTACTTTCTCTTCATGTTCTATGACTCCAGGACAAATTTTTTTTTATTAAAGCTTTTTATTTGTATAACATATGTATGGGTAGTTCCTCAGCATTGATCTCTACAAAGCTTTCCATCACAAATTTTATCCCCAGCCCCCTCCCCTCCCCTAGATGGCAGGAAGTCCACTACATGTTAATTATGTTGAAATGCTTGACAAGTTGTGCAAGAAAAATCCTATCTACAAGAAAAAAAATCAGAGAAAGGAAACACTATGCAAGCAAGCCATCAATAGAGAGCATGAAAATGTTACGTTGTGGTCCATATTTCATATCCCTCTCTCTGGGTGTATATGGTTTTCTTCACTGAACAATTGGAACTGGTTTGAGACAATTCTTTGTTGCAGAGAGCCATGTCCATCAGAACTGATCATCATGTAATATTGTTGTTGCTGTGTATAATGATCTCCTGGCTCTGCTCATTTCACTCAGCATCAGTTCATGCAAGTCTCTCCAGGCCTCTCTAGATATAAAGAGTGATTTTGTAAGCAAATTAGAGAAACGTAATATAGTTTACCTCTCAGACCTGTGGAGATGGAATAAATTTATGTCCAAAGAAGATCTGGAACTCCTAATTGAACACCAGATAGATAATCTTGATTATATTAAGTTAAAAAGTTTCTGTACAAATAAAACTAATGCAGACAAGATTAGGAGGGAAGTATCAAATTGGGAAATCATCTTTACATTTAATGGTTCTGATAAAGGCCTCATTTCTAAAATATACAGAGAATTGTTTCATATATATAAGAATTCAAGCCACTCTTCAATAGATAAGTGGTCAAGGGATATGAACAGACAATTTTCAGATGATGAAATTAAAAACATCTCTAGTCATATGAAAAGTTGCTCCAAATCACTATTGATCAAAGAAATGCAAATTAAGACAACTCTGAGGTACCACTACACATCTGTTAGATTGGCTAAAATGACAGGAAAAGATAACCATGAATGTTGGAGGGGATGTGGGAAAGCTGGGACTCTAATAAATTGTTGGTGGAACTGTGAACTGGTCCAACCATTCTGGAAAGCAATTTGGAGCTATGCTCAAAAAGTTATCAAACTGTGCATACCCTTTGACCCAGCAGTGTTTTTATTGAGCCTATATCCCAAAGAGATCTTAGAGGAGGGAAAGGGACCCACATGTGCAAGAATGTTTGTGGCAGCCCTTTTTGTAGTGGCTAGAAACTGGAAACTGAATGGATGCTCATCACTTGGAGAGTGGCTGAATAAATTATGGTATATGAATGTTATGGAATATTATTGCTCTGTATGAAACGACCAGCAGGACGATTTCAGAGAGGACAATTTTCTTGTATTATTTCTTGCATTATTGTGTTGAGGTCCTTTTTTTTTTTTTTTGGTCACAACTTTCAGGCAGTTCAATTTTTCTTATATTTTTCTCTTCTTAATTTGTTCTCCAAATCTGACATTTTTCTTATAAAATGTCTTTACATTCTCTTCTATTTTTTTCATTCTTTATAATTTTTTAAAATTTCTTGGTCTCTTGTAGCTTCACTGGCTTTCTCTTGCCCAATTCTAATTTTCACCTAATTTTAAGAGTTATTTCCATTTTTGAGACTCTTATCTCCTTTTCTAGTTGGTTAGATTTTTTTTCATAATCTTCTTGGGGTTTTTGAATATTTTTTTCTTTAGTTTATCCTCAGTGTGTCTCATTTGACTTTTAAATTCTTTTTTGAGTTCTATAAATTCTCTCTGGGCGGGGTATCACTTCACATTACTCTTTGGTGTAGAAGAAACTCTTTTTACTTCAGTGTCCTCTTTGGAAGCTGAACCCTCGCCTTGCCTGTTCTCATAGTATATTTCTGTTCTAGGGTTCTTTCTTCTTTGCCAGTTTATTTTTTTAAAAATAAGAGGTATTGGCGTAATAACCTTTAATCCTGAGGTGGGTGGTGCCTTTGGCTTCACCTCAGCTCTCCCCTTTGACTAGGAATCCCAAATCAAGAACTCCATCCTCCAATAAGTGTCTGCAGCCAGCTGCATCTCTGCCTCACTGCTTCTGTATACAGGTGTGCTGGCTCCTTCTTGCATCCCCTACCCAGGGCTGGTCCCTGCAGCATAGCTGGGCCTGGTGTTCCCAATCAACATGAAGTTTTCTCAGTAGACTCCTGATTCCACAAATAGTCCAGGAAGTGAAAGTTTCTGTGATTCCTGCTGAGTCTCGAACTGCACCCATCTAGCCTTATGGCTCCCCACTTGATGTCTGTGCATCTAGCAGGGAGGTGTTTGCACCTTAAAGGGTCAATTCCTGGCCCCAGTCTTTCCTTGGATCTTTTAGGCTGCACCATGTCCTCAGGGTTTGAGGTCTGTTCTTCTCTGTCTCAGCTAATTATGATCAAAATTCTTTATGTTTTTTTTTTTTTTTTGCTCATTTTTGAAGTTTGAGGTCTGTTCTTAGGGCAAAGAGGAGATTGTCCAGAGCTTCCTCTACAGGCAACAGTGGCTTCATGCTGCCCTGGGGTTGGTGCTGCTGACCTCCTTCCCTGTGCTGGGTCCTGTTTCTTATGCTGGCATTCAGGGGCTCACTATTTTCCCTTTGTAGTTGTGTTGGTGGTCTCACAACTAGTCTGCTGACCCACTGGCTTCTGAACCAGAACTGAGTAATTAAGACTGCTGTATTTTGGCTAAAAGCCTCACAGTAGATTCCTCCAGTGCGGAGGAAGCATCTCTGCCCCTAAGCCTCCCTTTGCTACACTTGCACGAGCCACCTCTTCCCCTGTCTGATTGAGACAGATCTTTCCTGAAGTTCTTCCAAAATATCTTCTGCTGGAAATTTGTTACTCTCCAAATATTGGTGAGTTCTGTGACCCCAATACCTGTTTAAAGGCTTGATCTGGTGTTGATTCTGAGGAAAGCCAGGAAGAGCTCAGATAAAGACCTGTCTACTCTCCTCCATCTTGGCTCCACCTAATCAAAGCATATTTTCCCTTTACTTTCTTTGTTTTTTGTTTTCTTTCACAGCATGACTTACATGAAGATACATTTTATAATGCTGTATATGTTTAACTTTTGTCATATTGCTCATTTTCTCAATGAGGGGAAGTGGGGAGGGAAAAAGGAAGAGGATTTGGAACTCAAAATTTGAAAAAAAGAATGCTAAATTGTTTTTGCATATAATTGGGAGAAAATAAAATATTAAATTAAATTGCACTGATAACTTTGGAGAGGTCAGTTTCAATTGACTAAGGAGATTGGAACCCACACTGATAAGAGTTGCAAAGAATGTGAGTTGAGAGGAAGTGGAGTCACTGAGTACCTTTTTTTTTTTTAGGAGTTTGAGAAAGGGAGGAGAGATATAAAAGATGATAACTTGGGAAGCTGGTAAGGGCTTATTGAAAAGTTTTTAAGGGGTGAGGATTGTGTGGGATACTTGGGCATGTTTGTAGGAAAAGAGCCAGTAGGTATGAAGAATTTATGAATTAGGGAAAAGGTCAGTGATTGAATAAAATGAAATCAAGGACAACTAGAAGAGTTGGTTTTGGCAAGAAGGACATTATCAAAAATTAGAGCAAGGGAGAAGAGAGCAAGGGATGATGTCAAGAGATTTTTGAGATGAAGAGAATGGGAGAAGAAGCTTATGGCAAATGGTTTCCATTTTCTCAGTAAAGTAAAAGCTGAGCTCCTTTAGTTGGGTCAGGATTCATGAAGCTGCCATCTCTCTCTTGGCTAAAGCCTCTTTTCTTCACAAAAGGAGCTATTGCCTGGTACCAAAGCAGCTGAGAGCAGTAGAGAGAGGACTGTAAGCCATACCTCATTCTCCCCCCTATCACCCCTGGAGTGGAGGCTAGAGCATTTATTATTCCATATTATTGCCATCACAGCCTTAGGCAGCTCATCAGGTGCTACATGGACCTGAGCTTGTCTGAACCTCAGTGATAAGCTTTTCTTGTTAAGTGCTATTCAATCCCTCAATTCCTGAGCGTGATTCAGACCAACTGCAGTTTGATATTGCAGTGCAATTTAATTCATATTCGACACAGTCAGTGAAAAGTAAATTGAATGAGTACATATGCATTTATATGCATATGCATGCATGCGTATGTTTTTTGTGCATACATATGTATGCAAGTTACGTGTGTGTGTGTGTGTGTGTGTGTGTGTGTGTGTGTGTATCAGTTAGGGAAGGATGGAAGAGCCTTATATGAATGTCCACTGTCTCAGGGCAGCATATTCAGTTTGAGGTAATTAGTGCCTAATCTATTCAAGGGCCTATATTACGTTACCTCTCCATGTGCTGCATAGCACTGAATTTGCAGATTAGGTAAATGTTCTATTTCCCATGTTTTTATTAACTTTCACCTTTCTAATCATTTGGTGCCCATCTCCAATTTCCTCATGTTAGTCTTTGGCTAGGGATTCAGATTACTTGCTCAGAGTAGGCTTATTTTGTTGATGTTTCCTAGAAAGCAAGATTCTTTCCTGGGGCACTGATTAAGACAGTCAAAAAGCATTTCTGATAATAGTCTAACAGTCAAAAGTAATTCAGAGTAAGGCTGGCTGTGAGCAAAACTCAAGGATTCCCTGGCACTTTTATTGAATCTAAGGATGGGTTGTTCACTGTGACTGTTTCTGTTGCTTCTGTCTTTATCTTCTTCTTTTACCTACCCTTTAAATTTAAACGTTTTCCAAAGTTCTTTCTGTGGTCCCTTTTCCTTTTTCTGTTCTCTTTCCATTGGCATTCTCTTCCACTCACAGAACTTCAATTCTCCCCTTTCCAAATTGTTCCAAGATTTGTTTTTCAATACGTCTCTCCCAAGTTCCACATTTAAAGTGTAAAAATTCTGAATTTGACAATCATCAGTAAGCATTGACATTTAAACATACAGAGAACAAAAGAGAAGATTGTATAAGAAACAATGAACTTCTGTTATATACAGATTGTTTAAAGAAGTGAATATCAAATTTAACATGGTGGTAACAAAATCATCCTGTTTGTATTCTTTTCTGAATTTTTTTCATTCTTGCATTTTTAATTGCTCTCCCCTCCAGTTCCTCAAACTCAATGTGTCCCAAACTGAATTCATTGTCTTTCCTCCAAAACATACACCTTCTTTTGACTTCATTGTTTCAGTTAATTGTACCAACATTCTTTTTTTTTTTTTCTGAGGCAATTGGGGTTAAATGACTTGCCCAGAGTCACACAGCCAGGAAGTGTTACGTGTATGAGGTTAAATTTGAACTCAGGTCCTCCTGACTTCAGGGCTGTTGCTCTGTCTAGTACATCAATTAGCTGCCCCACCATTCTTTCAATCTGGTTTAGAAAATTTTTGGAATATTCTTTCACTTCTCCCTCTGCCTTACAGATATTTCCTTACTGATATTTAATTGATTGTCAAGTTTTGATCTAGGCCACTCCCTTTTCTATACTCACTACAACCATTCTGGTTCAGGTCTTCTTCCCTCCTGCCCCCAATAATTTCTTAGCTACTTTCAACCTTACTCAGTGCAACTTCTATGTGCTTCTAGATTTATCTTCATAATGCAAAGTTCTGGGAACATTATTTGTCCTACTCTATGACTTTCTATGGCTCTCCTTTGCCTATTTAATTAAATCTAAATTCCTTAGCCAGGCATTCAAAGCCCTCTGCAATCTTGGTCCAACCTACTTTTCTAGCATTTTTTCTTCATACTCCCCTATTGTGGATCCTATGCTAAAACTAAATTCATGGTTCCTTATATATTATCAGTACTTTCCCACCTCCATACTTTTTCTTGTATGGTTCTCTCTGGATTATCTTCTCCTGCCTTTTTTTTTTATCTATAAAACTTCTTTTTAGCCTCCTAAATCCTACTCAAATGTCACTTTCCCTATGAAATTTTTCTTATTCTCTTCGAATAGATGTAGTCTTTCTCTTCTCCAAACGTTTATAGCCATTTTTGCATTCTTTATGACCTTTACCCTATTTTATCAAATAATTATGTGGATAATTGTCTTTTGCAACTATAGCATAAACTCCCTGAGTATCTGTATCCTCTGTAGTGGAACCACAGATAGGCATCTCTATTTATTGGGAAATGATGTAATTTGAAGTCTTATATTATCTCTGCAATTTACAAATCCTGCAATTTCTGTGATTTTTACAGCCATGCATATTTCACAAGGCTCCCAGGAATGTGGTATATAGGCATGTGGTCGAGACTTGGAAGTTCAGATTTGGTGGGTTGAGATTAAAGAAAACCTGGGACTAGGGCCTTTCTTGTGTCTTGATTTGTGATGATTCAGTTCAATTCCACAAGCACATACCAAGTGCATTTGATATGTCCTACACTGTGCAAGAAGGTGCTGGGAAGCACAAAGACAAGCCAATGTCTGCCCTCAAGAGGGAAACAACATTTGCAAGGGTAAATACATTTGTTGTTGTTATTAATTTGTTTAGTCATGTTTGACTCTCCATGACCCTATTTGGGGTTTTCTTGGCAGAGGTACTGCAGGGATTTGTCATTTCTTTCTCCAGCTCATTTTACAGATGAGGAAACTGAGGCAAACAGAGTTAAATGACTTGCCTCCGGTCATTCAAATAGTAAGTGCCTGAGACCATTTTTGAATTCATGAAGATGAGTCTCCTGATTCCAGGCCCTGTGCTCTAGGTAGTCATATTTTTGGAGGGGAAAATACTAATAAGTAAATTAGGAAAGGTTTTTTTTTAATGGTAAGTGGCATTTGAACTGAGCTTTGAAGAGAGCTAAGACTATCAGGAGAAAAACTGGAATGCTGCTTTTCTCCAAGGCATTAATAAATCTGGGCTGTGTCTGTGGTCATGATTGGGATACAAATTTTCAGGATTGTAGAATTGAGGGTCCAGGGTCATTGGGGGAGGACTTGTATGATGGCCTCTTTATTATGGAAATGATCTTTACTTTTTTGGGAGATGGGGAGGCAGTTGGGGTTAAGTGATTTATCCAGAGTCACATAGCTAGTAAGTGTTAAGTATCTGAGGCTGGATTTGAACCCAAATTCTCCTGATTTCAGAGTCAGTGTTCTACCCACTGTGCAATCCAGCTGTCCCTTTGCACTATCTAGCTGCCTTGACCTTTATTTTTGATAGATGGTATCATCAATGCCTAGCAGAGTGATTTTCCCTTAGTTCTGTAAATGGTTGTAATAGGCAAACTGATTTCTCATGGAAATGAAGCTAAAAAATAATTTGTTGTAGTCAACACTGCATGGTGTAATGTAAAGAACACTGGTTTTGGAGTTAGTAAAATCTGAGTTAAAACCCTATTCCTGATACTTACTGTTACTGTAGTTGTTCATGTGTTTCAGTTAAGTCTGAGTCTTTGTAATCTCATTTAGGGTTTTCTTGGCAGAGATACCAAGGGATTTGCCATTTCCTTCTCTAGCTCATTTTAAGGTGAAATGACTTACCTAGGGTCACCCAGCAAGTAAATGTCTGAGGCTTCATTTGAACTTAGATCTTCCTGACTTTAGGCCTAGTGCTCTGCTCTATCCACTGAACCTCCTAGCAGCCTTGTATGATTGAGACAAGTTACCTAAATCTCTGTGCCTCCGTGTCGTCATATGTCAAAAAGGAATGACAAAACCTGTAGATCTTATGTCTCAAGTCTGCTAGGTACTGTTGGAAATGACAGCTATTATTGTTATTAAGACAAGTCTCCCTGTTATCTCCAGGATCAAATCTAAAATCCTCTATTTGGCTTTTAAAGCCTTTCATAATCCGGCTTCTTCTTACATTCCCAGGCTGCTTGTCCCTTACTCCCTTGATGCACCCTCAGGATCCAGTGATACAGCCTCCTTGCTATTCTTTGCACATAATTTTATGTCTCTCAGCTCTGGACATTGTCACTGGCTGTCCTCCCTCTCTGGGGTGCTCTCCTTCATCCTCTCCAGCTCCCGACTGCTCTGGCTTCCTTGAAGTCTCAGCACAAGCCTTCCTCCCTGCCTTTCCTTATTCTCTTTAATCTTAGTGCCTTCTCTTTGAGATTCTCTCCAGTTTATCCTGTATCTTTCTTCTTTGTACATAGCTGTGTGTTGTCTCCCCTATTAGACTGTGAGAGCTAGAGGAGGAGGGCCTTGATATTTTTACTTATCCACAGTCCCTACTGTAGTGTCTGGCACATAGTAGGCACTTAGTAATTTCTTTGTGTTTTGACATGACCTCTGATTGTGTTCAAGATGAGTAAGAATCAAAAGTCCAACAGGCCTGATCTTATTTCATCTGAGTATTAAGTATTTTTCTTTCCTTCTAGAAGCCCATAAGCCAATTAATATTTTTTAGCACTAGAGCTGCTATCATCTATTTTGTTGGGTTACATTGAAAGGACTTAAAATTGTTCTACCTGTGATATACTTGGTTATCTCTTTGTGCCTTCTCTGTCTATCCTGATTAAGACTATTATTGAGGGGTAGTCACTCCATAGCTACCTTATCATCTGGGGATATTAAAAATCATTGACCAAACAGATTTCTGAAATTTCTCTGCAAGAATCAGCCATTTTCTATATATGTTATTATTGAAATTTAAAAATAAACTGTATGGATATATATCCAGTTATTTTTTATGAGCTAGAATTGGAAATTTAAGAAGTATGCACTTAATCTAATTTATACATTATCATTGAATACCAAATGCTAGTTCACTGAATAAATGTTGATTTAACAGAGGAAAGGCCCTGCTGGGTTTAGATCACCAAAACGATGTCAGTACCATGCCCTGAATCAACACAATTTTGAGGCTGATTTATTTTTCTTTTAAATCATTGTAAAGGTTATGGGATGAAGTTGATCATATCATCAAATATTTTCCTCCATGTACTTATGGAAGAGATCATGGTATTTCATGATTTACCATTATATGGCATCATTGGAAGAACATATATATATTTTAAGATGAATTTTTGTTTCAGGAAGATTGGAGTATTTGAAAATCCTGCCTGATTTTTCAAATGTATTCTAGTTCAGTCTCTTCCTCCTATTCAATCTGAGGTCTAACGCATTACCTATGTGTAGTATGTATCCAAGTATTATAATATAATAGTGGTGATAGACAACCCAGTGGTCTGTTCATAGAACTACATATCATATCTAGTTAATATACATTCTTCATCCTCTTGGTGTTTCTTGTGTGATTGTTAAGATGAATTAATGGGCCATCCATTTAATGATGGAATGTGATAAAAAAGCATAAATAGATTACAGTAAATTATCCATGACAAATGGAGTGCAGTAAGTGGCCTAAGAGATACTATCGAAGAGATTATATAAAGGAGATGGATTGTTTATGAAGCAAGGGGGAGGGATTATATGTTGTACTAAAATTCATGTGTGTTTAGGAGATTTAGAGAAAGACTTAAACCATATGATTTTTCTGTAGAGGATTGATAAAAGGACACAGATGAAAGTCAACTAAGATGAGACAGCATAGGTGAGTTTTGATCTATTCCACTCAAAGGCATCACCACATTACTGAGCTCACATTATTTATAGAAATTTTGAAGAATATGTAAAAACAATTGAAAGAATGGCACCTCAAGACAGGAGCTGAAATAAATTGTCAACTGGTAAATTTTGTGATTGACTTTAAATAGACTTTAAATAGGATTTGTGATGCTAAACTTAAGCTTAGGGATTGGAGAAAGAGAGGACTCATGCTAAGAATTCCTTCTACTTTTTCTTAAGTCAATGAGAGAGAGATCATCTAGGAGGAGTAAGCTGGATAATAATAGGGCTATAAATTCTAGGCATGGCTTATTGCTAGAATACTAGAAAATCAGAGCTGAAATGGACTTTAGAATTCCTAATATCAGTACCATAAGGAACTGCAAAACATAGCTAGAAGGAATCTTAGAATATAGATTAGTAGAGCTGAGCTGGAAGTTTCCTTAGAGACCATTTAATCCATTTTCTCATTGTAAAGAAGAGGAAATAGGCCCAGATCAGAAGGGAATTGCTGAAGGTGTAGACCTCAGTTTTCCTGACTTCCAACTCAGTGCTCTTTCTACTTCTGCCTGATATAATTCTCTATTTGTTTCATGTAGATCAGTCTTTTCTTACCTACAAGGCTCGTCTAGCATAATGTATTAGGAGAAGTCCTTGACAAGAAGTTGGAAGGATAGATTCTAGGATTGACCATGCTACTTACTCATAGCCATTTCTCCTCTCTGTGGCTCACCTCCTTATCATTAAAATAAGGATAATGATTACCATTCTGTTTATTTTATGGAGGCAATAAGTATGTCAAGCATTGATCAATAAAATATCCTGATAAACTTGAAAACTTATAGAGTACTAACTCTTTGTTTAGCCTTTTGATTGCATCTCTCTCTAGGTTATGATCAGGATCTTTGGCATGAAGGATGGATTTCACTGATAGGAACTGACATCAAGAAAATTTGGGTTTGTTGGAAATGCTGCCCAATTTCCAAAATGTAATCCACTCCACTCTTTTTTCTCCTATTCATTTCTAGGTCCTGATCGTTGTCCACATTGCATTGTGTGTAGTGACAGACAACCCATCTGTTTATACAACTGCATGTTACATTTTAGCTAATGGGTACTCTTCATCCACTTGGTGTTCAATAATTCAATAAACATTTGTTAAGTGCCTACTCTATTCCAGGCACTATTCTAAGTTCTGGGGATACAAATGAGAAAAATAAAGACAGTCCTTGCCCTGAAAGAGTTTATGACAATGTCAAAATATCTACAAATAAATCCTTGGAGGAAAAAAAAAGTGAATTCAACATGCCCAACAAGAATTTCTGGAAGAGGTTAAAATGATTTAAATGTAAATCAGTTAAAAGGGAAAGAGGGAAAATTGAGTAAGAAATGAGAGTGATGCAAGAAAATTATGAAAAGACATTTAACATTTTGGTAAAAAAGACACAAAAAGTACTGAAGAAAATCCTAAAAACACAGAATTGGCAAAAGGGGAAAAGACACACAAAAGTTCATTCAAGAAAATAATTCCTAAAAATTAGATTTGGATAAGTGGGAGCTAATGACTCCATGAGATATTAAGAAACCACAAAATAAAATCAAAAGAATGAAAAAAATTGAAGAAAATCTAAGATCTCTTATCATAAAAACAACTGACCTGGGAAATACATTGAGGAGAGATAATTTGTTGAATTCTTTAAAAGTCATGATCAAAAAAGGAGCCTAGACATCACAGTTCAAGAAATTATAAAGAAAAACTGCTTTGAAATCCTAAAATCAGAGGACAAAATAAAAATTGAAAGAATCCACCACATCTCTCCTGAAAGAGATCCCCAAATGAAAACTCTCAGGAACACTATCACCAAATTCTAGAGTTCCCAGGTCAAGTAGCCTGAAATAAAATATTTAAATAGTAGGGAGTCATAGCATGACACAATGTTTGGCAGCTACCATGATGGAGAAGCAGAAGGTTTAGAATATGGTATTCTAGAAAGCAAAGGAGCTAGAATTATAAACAATAGTAACTTCTCCAACGAAACTGACTATAATCCTTTAAGAGAAAAACCCCTCTTTTCACACTGTACATCAAAATAACATATGTACAAAAATGTTTATAGCAGCTCTTTTTTTATGGAAAGGAATTAGAAATTGAGTGGATACCCACCAGTTGAGGAATGGCTGAATAAGCTATGGTATATGAGTGTAATGGAATATTATTGTTCTACGAGAAATGGTGAGCAGGCTGATTTCAGAAAAGTCTGGAAAGATTTACACCTTACTTATACTGATGCTGAGTAAAGTGAGCAGAACCAAGAAAACATTGTACACAGTAACAGCAAGATTGTATGATGATCAACTATGATAGACTTAGCTCCTCTCAGAAATACAGGGATCCCAGACAATTCCAATAGATTTGGGATGGAAAATGCCACCTGCATCCAGAAGGAGAACTATGGAGACTTGAGTGTGGATCAAAGCATATTATTTTCACCTTTTTTGGGGAGGGGTTTGCTTTTTCATTTTCATGGTTCCTCTCCCACCACTTTTGGTCTGATTTTTTCTTGCACCACATGACAAATTTGGAGATAGTTGGAAAAATTATTGTACATGTATTACCTATGTCAGATTTCTTGCTATCTTGGGGAAAAGGGTGGTAAAGGAAGGAGGCAGAAAAAATTTGGAACACAAAATCTTACAAAAATGAATTTTGAAAACTATCTTTACATGTACTTTAAAAAATATGATTGAGAAAAAAATAAGGCCAAAATGGGTAAATGATTTAACCATAAAGAATATTATCATAAACAAATTAGGAGAGTTTGGAAAATTTTACTTTTTTAGATTTGTGAATTAGGGAAGAGTTTATGATCAAATAAGAGTTAGAGAGGATCATAGGAAATAAAGTAGATGATTTTGATTACATGAAAATTTCAAAACCAATGCAGCCAAAATTAGAAGGAAAGCAGGAAACTGGAAAAAAATTACTGCAAATTTTTCTGATGAAGGACTAGTTTCTTAAACACATAGGGAACTAAGCCAAATGTTTAAAAGTTAAGAGCCATTTTTCAATTGATAAATGGTCAAAGGATTTGAACAGGCAGTTTTCAGAAGAAAAGCTATCTATAGTCACATAAAAATGCTCTAAATCACTATTGATTAGAAAAATGTAAATTAAAACAACTCTGAGGTATCACCCCACACCTACCACACTGGTTAACATGAAAGAAAAATGATCACTGTTGGAGAGGATATGGAAAAATAGATTCACTAATTCCTTATGGGTAGAACTTTGACCCAGCAGTGCTATAGATCCACATTCCAAAGATATCAAGGAAAAAGAGAAAAGACCTACGTTTTCAAAAATGTTTATAGCAGCTCTTTGCTGACAAAGAATTGAAGGGCTGCCCATCAAGTGAACATGTTATGGTGTGTGATTTTGCTGGACTGTGCTTTTAAGAAATTAGGAGCAGGATATGTAACCTTTAATAGCAATTTGGCAATCTCTTTCCTCTTTATTTCTTTTTTTTTCTTTTTCTTTCTTTTTTTTTTTCTTTTTGGCAAAATGATTGGGGTTAAGCAACTCATCCAAGGTCACACAGCTAGGAAGTGTTAAGTTTTCTGAGGCCAAATTTGAACTCAGATCCTCCTGACTCGGTACCTGTGCTCTATCTACTGTGTCATCTAGCTGCCCCTGTTTTCTCTTTAAAAAAAAATAATAGCACTTTTTCCCCAGGGTTGTTATGGGGCTAAAGTGAGATCATATTTGTAAAGTGTGTAGCAAATTTTAAAGCACTCTGTAAAAGCTTGTGGTAGTAGTTGTTGTTGACTTACTAATCAGTCTCATTGTTAGTCAATCTGACTAGTCCTGGCACCTGCCTTAGCAGGTGCTGAGCTCATCACCCCCTTTAATAGTCACAGCTACCAAAAACCTGGAAAAGAATGTTTTTTCTGTCCAAGTCCTTGGGCACTGTCAAATGGTCCAACATTAGAAATAGTTGTGGTTTTTCAATGGTAATGATGTTAAAGATGATGTTTTGTGGCTTTCTTCCTCTTCCTCTTTTTCTTCTTCCTCTTTCTCCCCCCTCCTATTCTTTTTCTTTTTCCTGCTTTCCTCCTTCTCCTCTCTTTTCTCTTTCTTCTCCTTTTCCTCTTCCTCCTTCTCCTCCTTTTTCTTCTCCTTCCATGACTCTGTGAAATTTTTATTACATAATATATGGTCAATTTCTGTGTAGGCTTATCATGTCAATTTTTTTTTTTCTATTTACCTCCTTAAGTTCTTTCTTACCTATTTTGTGGTTTGATTTGTCTAGTTCTTATAGAGTAAGGTTGAGATCCCCACTAGTATAGTTTTGCTGTCTTTTTCTTCTTGCAGCTCTCTTTACTTCTCCTCTAGGAATTTGGATGCTATACCACTTTGTGAATTTATGTTTAGTATTGATATTACTTCATTATCGAAGGTATCTTTTATTAAGATGCAGTTTCCTTCCTTATCTTTTTTAATTAGCTCTACTTTTGCTTTTGCTTGATCTGAGATCTAGATTGCTACTTCAGTTTGTTTGTTTGTTTTTATTTTAGCTGAAGCATAATTGATTCTACTCCATACTTTTCCCTTTAGTCAGTATGTATTTCTCTGCTTCAAATGTGTTTCTTGTAAAATAAAACAAAACAAAGCAAAAAATCCCCCATATTGTAGGATTCTGACTTTTAATCCACTCTACTATTCACTTCCATTTTAAGGGACAGCTCATCCTATTCCCATTCATAATTAAGATTACTAACTCTGTATTTCCCAACATCCCGTTTCCCTCCATTTATACTTTTCTCTTTCCTTTCACCCTTTCCCTTCTCACCATTGTTTTGCTGCTGACCATCACCTCCCTCACTCTGCCCTCTTTTATCATCCCCTCTTCTTATCCCTTTCCACTTCGACTTCTGCCCTTCCTTCTGTTAGTCTCTCCCTTTTCTTTTCCCTTTCCCCTCCTACTTCCCTACACGGTGAGACAAATTTCTGTATCAAACTAAGTACATTATGTTATTCCCTCTTTGAGTCAAATATGATAAGATTAAGGTTCAAACAATGCTCATTCCCTTCCCTGCCTTCTGTCTACAGTAATATATCCTTTGTGACCCTTCACATGATGTAATTTACCCCATTTTGCCTCCCTTTTCCTCTTCTCCAACTACAATCCTTTGTTCACCCCTTAATTGTCTAGGTATGCATAGATTAAAGTCCCTTTGTCTCTATACACACCTTTTAACTGCCCTGACAAAGATACAGTTCTCAAGAGTTACAAATATCATCCTCCCATGTAGGAATGCAAACATTTTAACCTTTAAAAACAAATTTTTTTTTCTTTTTTCCCAACTTTTTATGCTTCTCTTGAGTCTTATATTTGAAATCAAATTTTTTGTTCAGCTCTAGTCTTTTCATCAGAAATGATTGAAAGGACTTCCATGAGTCTAGAGGAGAGAGTGAGGCTGATGACTTTGTACAGCTCTGCCTTTTTAAAATCCAACTTAAGTGCAAGCCATGACATTATCCTTGGAAGATCATTGTTCCTCTTTGAGAACCAAAGGTTCAACAACAACAACAACAACATCACACTGCACCACCAAGTTGCCCTTTAGAAATCTAGACATTAGTTATATTCTGAGATTTTCCCATAAAATACTCCTGAGGATCTTCATCAGGAGTTTGTGATTTTGTGGATCCTATCTTAAGATCAGGCCATGTGAGCCCAAGACTTTTTGTCAGTAGGTTGAATATGAAATAAGTTAATGACAGCTTTTGACAACTGTTTTATACAGTGTTACAGAAATTTATGAGGTAATATTCTTGATATACTTCTTTTATACCCTCCTTGGTACTGAATACAGATTTTTTGGTTTTTTTTAGTGGAGAAAATAGTGGTGGTAGTCATTTAGACCTCTCATGCCATGGGTTTGGAGAACTCGTGGGGAAATTGATTACACCAAAACAGAATGGAGCCTCATTTGTAACTCAGTCTTAGAGAATTGTTTGGAGTACTAAGTGTTGAAATGATTTGTGTCAGAACCTACATCTTCCTGACTCTTAAGGGTGGCCATCCGTCCTTTCTGCCATACTGCTTCTTGCATAGTAGGTGCTTAATGCATGCCAATTAGTTGGTTGAAACCCAAAGTGCCAGGGTTTGCACAATTTGAATTTCAAGTCCAAATATTGTGATTTACAGAAATCTCTTTGCATTTACAGTAATGCCAGTGCCATTATCTAGAATTAGCCAACTGCTCTCAGCTGCTTGGGTGTAAATAATTCCCTAACGTTTCACTCACTGCATAATGAGCTCCTTCTGGAAACACAAAAAGATGATCTAATCAAGAGCTAATAATTTAAAGCAAGACAGCAAACATTAGCTATGGAAAATGCAATGACATATGAAATGTGATGCTAGGACAGAGTTAGCATGTTTCAGGTCCTAGGGCCTCCTGTTGGGGCAAACCCTTTGAGACTGAAACTTCCTGGCTCCTTTTTTTCAGTCCCTAAGCCTGCACTCATCATCAACCTCTTTAATTCCCTTCACCTCCTTTTTCCCCTCCTCAGTATCTTTTTTAGCTTTTGCTTAAGCCATCTTATTTCCTCTATTCCACTATATCCCAGTCCCTAGCCTGCTGTGGAATTGGCTATAGAATCCCAACATCTTCTTTTTCCTGTTGCCTCTGAAATAGGCACACTGTTCTCATTTGAGGAAAAAGTGGTTGGGGCTAAGCACCTCATGTAAGGGAAGGTGATTTCAAGAAGCCTTAAATACTTCCTGGAGTTAACTCAGCCTTCAGCTCTTACCTTGATCCGTGGAATCTTTTCTACTTCCCTGGGAGTCTTCTGCGGGCCTCTTGGAACAATTTGTCCTGATTGTGGGCAGGTGCTTTGGAGGGTCTGCCTTTTGAGGGGGATAGATTGTGAACCACCGAACCCCTGATGAGCATCGGACCTAGCTGCCATTACACAGCACCTTAAAGCAATCAATCAAACAACAGGACTGATAAGCACCAGAAATAATTCAATCAGCAGAACCGCCCCAGGGTGAACTAAAGCAGAACTGCCCAGCACCTGACATAATTCAATCAGCAGAATCTTTTCTACTTCTCCTTTTAGGAGTCAGTTCTGTCCCAAACCTTTATTCTTGTCCTCCTCTTCTCCCCCCCCCCCCCCCCCCCCCATTATAGTTTTCCCTCCAAGAGTGAGGATAAGGAGGTTCTCTTTCTCAATGGTGATTGTGAGTAAAGCTCTTTAAAGGAGCCTTAGGAAGTTCATTGAGATTGTGGCGCTTTGCCTTAATATATTGTTTTGTACAAGGAAGATAATAAAATTCTAGATAATCAGAGCTGGAAGAGGCTTTAAAAACAGGGAATGTCAGATCTGGAAATTACCTTACAGACCATCATCCAACTTCCTTTTTACATAGGAGGAAACAAGGTCCTAAGGGGAGAAGGGATTTACTAAAAGTCAAAGCTAATTAGTGATATAGATGGTTTTGAGAAAGAAAGTCTCAACATGCCAATATGTTTTGCCTCTTTTGGTGACCCTGGCACATAGTAGGCACACTTAAAAATTTTGCTTGATTCCCCCATTTCTCCCTTTCCCTAAGCTCCTATTTCCTATTGCCTTTGAACAGCCTTTCCCAGATGCTAAAGTGCCTGGACCCGGTGTCAGAAAGACTTTCCCAGGAACCAGACTAAGGTCTGGACCTTGTCAGGCTGTTAGGTAGTGGCGCTGATTGTAAAAATTTCAATGTGAGCATTTACACTTTGGAAATTGACAAATGCCACAAATCAGAGTTTCATTTGTTGTTTCTGTTGATTGTCTAATTTTAGAAAGTGATGGAGAAAACGTTAGGAGTGTAGATTAAACTTGAAAGTATGTCTTGTATACATCTGGAGAGCCAGTTAAACATCATCAGCACATTCCTGCTGCCAGGTGTGTTAGACCCAACCAGACAAAGCCATGATTTTTGGCAGCCTCTGTATCACAAAGACAGGGAAAATTGGCAGGAATGGCATTTCTCAACACAATAATCAGACAGATCCAAATACAATGCTCATTGTTTTGGGAATTGATCAGAATTGATCAAAACTGTTTGCTAGAACAGGTGAAACTAAAGTAAGGTTGAAGATTGAGTCACTATATTCTGAGCTTCTTCCCAGGATGGGAAGACTGGTGACATATATCACATCTTCAATTCAGAATGGATTTCTCTCTCTGGAACTGTGGTAAATCACTACCAATGCAGGGCTGTGCTGATGGGTGAAATTGGTAGATGAGGTCAGCAAAGCATGACCTTAGCTTCCTTGCTAGGTTTAGGTCCTCTGAGCATTCCCTGAAGTGGGTCCCAAATGAGGCTTAGCCTTCACAGTGTGCTGTTTCCTGGGAGGAGTCAGCAGGTTTCACACTTGGTGCTGAAACAGGCCATCATCAGCTCATGATACACAGCTCTTATGAGCTCTATGCTTAGTTAAACTTAATAATTTGGAGGAGTCCCTGTGGAGTTTGTTATTATCTTCCAAACACTGGAAGAACATGAGCTAATTAATCCTCAACACATTCCTCAGAAGGAGCAAGTGAGGACCATTACCTCCCAACTTAATGAAAAATGTAATTATAGTACTGGTTTTCCTCCTACCTCTCTGATTGCTCTTTCTAAGATTCCCTCCTTCCACTTGTTCTTTAAACAAACGCATTTCCAAAGGTTCAGTTTCTTTCTTTTTTTTTTTAATTTTTTATTTGCATAACATATGTGTGGGTAATTCTTCAACAATAACCCTTACATAGCTTTCCGTTACAAATTTTTTTTTCCCCCAACTCCCCACCCCTCCCCTAGATGGCAGGATATCCACTACATGTTAATTATGTTAAAATATTGGCAAATCGAATATATGTATACATATTTCCAAACTTATCATTGGTGTGTAAGAAAAATCTTATCTACACAAACGATATATCAGATAAAGGAAACACAATGTAAGCAAACATCAATCAAGGAGTATGAGAATGTTATGTTGTGGTCCACATTTCGCATCCCTCTCTCTGGGTGTATATGGCTTTCTTCAGTGAACAATTGGAGGTGGTTTGAAACATTTCATTGTTGAAGAGAGCCATGTCCATCAGAATTGATCGTCATATAGTACTGTTGTTGCCGTGTATAATGATCTCCTGGTTCTGCTCATTTCACTCAGCATCAGTTCATGTAAGTCTCTCCAGGCCTCTCTGAAATCATCTTGCTGGTCATTTCTTACAGAACAATAATATTCCATAACATTCATATACTATAATTTATTCAGCCATTCTTCAATTGAAGGGCATCTATTCAATTTCCAGTTTCTAGCCACTACAAAAAGGGCTGCCACAAACATTCTTGCACATGTGGGGCCTTTTCCTTCCTTTATGATTTCTTTGGGATATAAGCCCAATAGAAATGCTGCTGGGTCAAAGGGTATGCACAGTTTGATAACTTTTTGAGCATAGCTCCAAATTGTTCTCCAGAATGGCTGTATCCGTTCACAGCTCCACCAACAATGCATCAGTGTCCCAGCCCTCCCACAACCCCTCCAACATTCATCATTAACTTTTCCTGTCATTTTAGCCAATCTGACAGGTGTGAAGTGGTATCTCAGGGTTGTCTTGATTTGCATTTCTCTGATCAATAGTGATTTGGAGCACCTTTTCATATGACTATAAATAGTTTTAATTTCATCCTCTGAAAATTGTCTGTTCATATCCTTTGACCATTTATTGATTGGAGAATGGCTTGAATTTTTATAAATATGAGACAATTCTCTGTATATTTTAGAGATGAGACCTTTATCAGAACCCTTAAATGTAAAGATGATTTCCCAATTTATTGCTTCCCTCCTAATCTTGTCTGCATTGATTTTGTTTGTACAAAACCTTTTTAACTTAATATAGTCAAAGTTATCTATCTGGTTTTCAATTAAAAGTTCCAGTTCTTCTTTGGACATAAATTTATTCCATCTCCACAGGTCTGAGAGGTAAACTATATTATGTTCCTCTAACTTGTTTACAAAATCACTCTTTATATCCAGATCATGAACCCATTTAGATCTTATCTTGGTATGTGGTGTTAGATGTGGGTCAAGCCCTAATTTCTTCCACACTAGTTTCCAGTTTTCCCAGCAGTTTTTGTCAAATAGTGAATACTTATCCCAAAAGCTGGGGTCAAAGGTTCAGTTTCTTACAAAGCTACTCCTTGACTCTGGACTCAGAGGACTTGGGTTCAAATCTTGCCTCTACCATTTGCTACTTCTGCAATGCTGTGCAAGTTGTATAACTTCCTTAGATCTCAGTTTCCTCAAGTATAAAATGAGTGGCTGGACTAGGTGGCTTCTGGATTCTCTTTTACTTCTAAGTCTATGATCTGGTGATTCCCAAATTTATCCCCATCCCTGATTTCTCATCTGAGTCAGATCAACTATGTAGAATATTTTTGTACTGGATATTGCACTAATTAATAGCTCAAATTCAGTTTAATTCCTTATATGTGTCTATGACATTAAATTATATAGAATCTCAGATTGGGAATATGCCTGAGGGACCATTTGGTCAACCTAAATCGGAATGAAAATCCTGGCCCTCCAACCTTAACGTATAGGTCTCACATGAAGGAGAATACCCTTCCCTTCTTGGATGGCCCAAATTGTTAGGAATTTTTTCCCTATTGCAGAATCTGCCTCTAAGCAACTTCTGCTGACTCCTCCTGGATTTGCTTTCTGAGCCTAAACAGAGCAAATTGAGTCCCACATCCACATGAAATACTTTTAAACCCTTGAAAACAGTTGCTATATTCTCCCTTCCCTTTGACCCAGCCCTTCTCTTCTCCAAGGTAAACATTTTAGTTCCTTCAAGTGATGTCATTATGATGTCCTTTATCATCCTTGGATGTTCATCTTCTTTTCACTTCCTCTGGATGTTCTATACCTTATCAATGTTTGTCCTAAAATATGGTGCCCTGAACTGAGCACTATAGTATAGATGTGGCTTGACTAGAAAGTACAGCAGCACTTCTACCTCCTTGATCTAAGAGCTAACATTGATTAGGTACTTTGCCAGGTAGGAAAGACATATTACTTGCTTCAGTCCTTCCAGCAACCACATGAGTCAGATGTTATTATTATCCCTGTTTTCCAGATGAAGAAGCTGAATCTTAGAGAGAAGTGACTCCCACAGAAAGCAAGTATCTGAGGAAGGATTTGAATTCTGGTCTTCCTGACTCCCAAGTCCAGATCTCCATATACTGTGTCACTTAGTTGACTCATTAATCCTGAGTACTTGCCTAATACATGACTATATTAGTTTTTTGGGTTGCAATACTGTAGTTTTTAAAAATAGTATTTTATTTTTCCAAATACATGCAAAGATAGTTTTCAACATTCACTTTTACAAAACATTGTTTTTCAAATTTTTCTCTCTCCCCTCCCATTCAAGACATTAAGTAATCTGATATAGGTTAAAAATGTGTAATTCTTCTAAATTCTTTTTCATATTCATCATGCTGTGAAAGAAAAATCAGATCAAAAGGAAAAAAAGCATGACAAAGGAAAGAAAAGCCAAGCAAACAAACATCAACAGCTAGAAGATCTATGCTTTGATCCACATTCAGTCTCCATAGTTCTCTCTCTGGATGCAGATGGCACTTTCCGTCACAAGTCTATGGAATCATCTTGTTGGAATAGTTGAAAAGAGCCAGGCCCATCACAGTTGAATATCACATAATCTTTTTACTGTGTACAATATTCTCTTGGTTCTGCTTACTTTATTTAGCATCAATTCATGTAAATCTTTTCAGGCTATTCTGAACTCAGCCTGCTCATCGTTTCCTATAGAACAATAATATTCCATTACATTCGTATACTGTAACTTATTTAGCCATTTCCCAGCTAATGGGCATCCACTCAGTTTCCATTTCCTTGCTAGCAATACTTTACAGTTGATTGATATTAAGCTTACAGGTCTTTAAGCCTCCCCCCCTTTTCCAGCCAAACAGCTCTGTAGCCACATCTCTTCCATCTTATATTTGTGAAGCTGATTTAAAAAATTTTCTATAATAATAATAACTTATTTTTCCAAAAACATGCGAAGATTGTTTTTAACATTCACCTTTGCAAAACCTTGTGTTCCAATTTTTTTCCTTTTCTTTTCTCCTCCCTATTCTCCTAGACAGTAAGCAATCCAGTATAAGTTAAACATGTGCAATTCTTCTAAACATATTTCCATATTTGTCATGCTTCACAAGAAAAATCAAAAGGCAGAAAAGAAAACACAAGGAAGATAAAACAAACCACCAAGCAAGCAAACAAACAACAAAAGGTAAAAATACTGTGTACTTTTCTCTGTGGATGCAGATTACTCTTTCCATCACAAGTCTATTGGAACTGAAGCTGAATTTTTTTTTAATTCAAGTATAAGGCCTGTGTTTACCTCAATTAAATTTCATCTTATTAGATTCTACCTAATATTCTAGACTGTCCATATCTTTTATCATGCTGATGTCAACCCCATGTTTTAGGGATCCTTTCCAACTTTTGTCTCACATGCAGATCTGATAAACTTTGCATCTGGACCTTTTTTTTTTTTCAAGTTATTGATAAAAGTGTGAACCTGCAAAGGGACAAGCATGCCTTAAACTAGCTCTCCATAGACCTTGTCTGAATAGAACTGAATCATTCAGTGTGGGGATATCCTGGGACCAGGCATCTTTATCTTTATTCACTATGACCATTTTCTGCCTTGCTTAACAGGGCTTTTGTCTTTTCATATGGGTGATAATATTCTATTATATCTACATACCACAATTTGCTCTGCTATTCCCCAATTAATAAGTATCTTATTAGTTTCCATTTCTCTCCATTAAAAAAAAATCCTCTCCCTGGATCAGGAAATTTGTTTTGCTTTTGACTATTTCTTCCTCCTATGCTTTTGAGTAGTATGGACTCTGCTTGGTCACATTGGACACATCCTCCCCTTGGGAATTAGGACCCCTCTGGTCCTTTGAGGATTAGAGCATTGAATATTCAGAATCTTCTATGGTGTCAGTAGAGAGAATGCTAGGGTTCTTACAGTCCCTGGACGTGAGACTCTTGAGTGTTGTAATATCCAGCCTGATTGCTATTATTCCTGGTCACTTCCAAGGTCATTTCTGTGGTTTTCCAACTACCTTATGGCTTTCTCAGGAAGACCTTCCCTCTTGTTGTCTCTGGATACAGAGCCTTTCAGAATGTTTTCTTTCTGAGAGGCTTCTGACTTGTTTTCCTAAGTAGAACTGGCTTTCCTGATAGGTTTCCTTTTCTACTTTTGGCTGACTTTTTTGTGCATTTCTTGCATATAAGAAACCATTTTGTGTAGTTTTTTATTGTATTTATTGATTACAATTTGATGTGTGGCTATTTTTAGGTTGTTGCTGGAATAAGTCTGAAAGAGTTGACTTGCCTTCTTTTGTTCAAGAAATTATATTGGCAAGAAGTCAGCTTCTTCCTTGCCATAAATCAGTGGCTAACCCCACCAGAATGTGGCCACTTTCCCAGGGCCACAGGAGATAAACCACATCTTTCCTAGATTATTGTAAGGCATTTATCCAAGAAAAATATCCACAGGCAGGAAAGACCTGGGCCTATCATTGGATACTAAAGGAACAACTCAGGGTACAGGGTCCTGTATGAACTTTCTCACCTATCCAATGCATAGAACTATCTCTGCAATAAAAGTCCAGTGAAGCTGGAGAAGGGTCAGTTAGTATCACCAGCCTTCCCCTTTTCTATGTTACCAAGGGTAACTCTTCTGTCTTCTGGCAGGGGAAGTCATTGATCATCAGGCCAAACTACAGCTGTGAATTGTAGGGGATGGGAAAGGAGGATGGTTTTCGATTTTCATAAAGTAGTAGATTTAGAACTGGAAAAGACCATGTAGTCCAGAGATTATTAATCTCTTTTTTTTATCCTGGATCCAGGGGTGAGTGTTTAATAAGTGGTTCTCTGATTATACCCACAACACATTTTAAAGTTTCATCTGCATTATTCACCTTTTTTCTAACACTTAAATCTAGACAACCAACATGATTATAAATCAAGTCCTGATTTGTAGAGGTTGTATATATCAGAAGTGGAAATGCTCACACTGAAAATTTTAAAATTGGCTTTCCAGAGTGTGTTTGAGCTTCCTCCAGCTTAGAACCTCTTTGGCAGTCCAGTGAAGTCTATGGACCCTTATCAAAATAATGACTTTTAATTGCACAGAGTAAAATACATAAGCTTATAAAGAAAACCAATTATTTTGAAATAAAGATCTATTTTTCCTACCCAGGTTCATGGATGCCCTAAATTTATCCATAGATCCCAGATTAAAAACTCTCATTTTGCAGATGTAGACAGGTTCAGGTGATAAATGGTAGAGGGAAGACTCAGTCCTGTGTCTCTAAATCCATCACCTTTTCTTTTTTATAACTTCACCCTAGAACTCACAATCTTGCTGACCTTCTGCTATAGGATCTCAGGTTTTGACCTACCAAGGGATTTGAGGGACATGCTTTTCCATGTTTCATTGTGAGTTTGCAGCTCTGCTGGTCCTCTATTCAAAGCCTTTCTCATAATGCAGTACAAAGTGTCAGAGGGTAAATATTCATCCTTTGACTAAAATAGACCAAACTGCTTGATTCAATCAGTGCTTCTGGCATGGTTAACAGACTGTGTACTTGTTATTTATGCACTGAAGTGCCCTGATAATTAAGCCAATTCAAAGGCATGATGATTCGTTATTTAAAAGAACAGAAAAATGATATGTGTGATACTTGATCACATTGTTGAAAACATAAGCATTGTACAAATTAGGTGGCAAATAGTGAAGAAAAGAAGTGTTAAAGCCACAGGTATATTTTAAAATGCAAATTTTGATCACAAAATAGATTTGTAGATTCAGAGTTAGAAAGAGCCTCAGAAATCCTCTAATCTATAGATGAGTAAACTGAGGCCCCAAGAGAAGAAAAGGATTTCTCCATAGTGATACAACAAGTAGGTGGAAAAGCCAGGATCAGAACTTAAATTTTTCAGTATTCTTTGTCCTGACCTTGTCTCCCCATATCTTCTTTTATACATTATTCCTCAGGTACCATGGTAGTGTACCTGAGAGGTGGAGATATTTTTCCTTTAAATACAATACAAAAACCTTATCTGACAGAGGTAAATCTAAAGAAACATATTTTATCTTTGTCTTTCTGATATTCTGTACAATATTAAAGTTGTCCCTCTCCCCCAGAACAGAGGGTAAAGTAACATGATGTCAAGGAAAAAACTTTGGACTGAGAATCAGGAGCATGGGTCTTGAGTCCCAGCTTTGTAATTGCTTGACTGGGTGACCTTGAGCATTTAGACATGTTACCTTCCCTTGCTGGGTCTCATTTACCTCTGCCATCATTGTTGGTGAGGAAAATACCTTTGCAAGATGGCAGTCTGGACCCTGGTGTTTGTATTTAGATATGTATATTGCACAAGGATCTAGGCACTTTTTATAATATTTGCCCTTGCTATAAGACATGGGACAATTTCCTCAAGATTCAGAAATTAATTAATGTTCCAAATATCAGGCCAAAGATATAAGTGAGCATTGAGATTTCTTTAGGCAACCCTGTGCTTGGCATGAGCAGCCTAACTGAGTATATGTGAAGGAGCAATGAATTTAGTTATGCTATGTTGGTAGGGAGAAATATGTTTTATAAATGTGATAATGTTGTCCTGGTTCTCCTTCTCAGAAGGCCTTCCCTGGATAATCTTGCCACACTCTGAGGATTCTTTTATTCTAACAGGGTCCCTCACCACTTAAATAGTTATTTCATCTTCTACAGTACAATGCACAGAATGCTGGTTTTAGTGTCAGAGGACCTGAATTCAAACCCTGACTTTGTCATTTACTACTTGTATGACTTTAGGAAAGACATTTAGCTTCTTGGGCTCTGTTTCCTCATCTATCAGTGAGGAGGTTCTTACACTTTTTTCATTAATGGCTCCTTTTTGCTCAAGAAACTTTTACTTGATTCTGGCTATATAGATTTATAAAAAGGTATAGAAATCAATTCCTTATAATAAATTATCTTTTTGTGACCCTTACATTCAGTCATAAGACCCCATGTAGGGTCACAACCCACAATGAAAGAAAGTGGGAACTAGATGACCTTTAAGTTCTCTTCTAGCTTTAAATCAGTGATCCTTGATCTTACATCAATTATGCCATGAAGGTCATATAACATTCTGTATGTAAGGAGGACATAGTGGCAAACCTCAATTTGCTCATCTATAAAATGAATTGGTTAGAGTAGCTGCAGTTTAATGTTCATTCCCGCTCCTTTGGTCCTATGACCTTTAGTCAGGGGCACAGGGAAGAAGGACCAAGACATGATATTCTTAAGAAGGATAAAACTACCTGGATGAAAATTGAAGAATTCATTCATTACTCAGTGGCTTGTGTTTATTTACAAACATCTAAGTCCTTCCATTGAGTACAGCTCACGTTACCTGTATAAAGGCTACATGCTCATTGAAGATGAGCCTGTTTCCAATAGCATCCAGGACAGGTCTCGGTAGTTAACAAACTCCAGCATGGACCTTAAACAGCTGCATTGGAGACACAGTAAAAGCTACTTTCCTGCAGCTTTTGGCTCTGCCCTCTTTCCCCATGAGCAAATACGGCACCTGCTAAGAGCCACTATGTCATCATTTACTGCAAAGCACAGACAGAGAAAGGAGTGCCTTCCTCTTAGGGGCCAGCTCCCCTCCTAGTGGTAAGTAGACAGCAACATAATGACCAGCTAGTGTGAAACTGCTCAAATTGCCTCATAAATAACTCTTAATGTACAGAGAGCGAGGAGGAGCAATAGCTCATGGAGAAATGACTCCCTGCCATTATAGGGTATTAAACCTCGGCTAACAGGGAGATCTCCATAGGGGATTCATTAACCACCATAGGCTTCCTAGCATTGTTACCATGGGTCTGGGAGATGCTTTGCCTGTTACCTCTTACTAACGCATTGGAGGTGATGTACTTCAGAGCCGGATGACAGAAGTGCTAATGGACTGGGGAAGAGGCTTTTACAAAGGAGCCAGGGCTGTAAGCTTTGGCCTTGCAGCCAGGCAGAGTGGTAAGAATCTTGAATTTGGAATCAGAAGCCCAGGATTCAAGGTCTGACTCTTATCATTTTAATCCCAGTGTCATGCTGGGTAAGTCATTCTACCCCTTTCAGCCTCAGTGATTTTATTTGTAAAAACAGGAATAACAATATTTACATTACTTCTGCCTTAGGGTTGTGGCAAAGGAAAATGCTTTGTAAACCTTAAAGTAGTATAATGTGAAATAAGAGTTATTGTTTCTCCTCTAAATATTATTATTTCTCCTTCTCTGCTGACTCATTGTCATGTAGAAGTAAAGACACTGGCCTTTTAAAGGCTATTGCAGAGGAGTGTGACTACTTAGCAAGTCCTGCCAAGCTATGAAGGACTTGGATGTGGGCCCAATGATGGGCATGTTCCATCTGAGGACTAGTCTAGCTAAGTTCAGAAAGGTTCATCACCAAGTCTTCTGCAAGGTGATGACCTTTTTTTTTTTGGCCATAAAAACTTTGAAACCATTGTCAGATGTGATCTATATCTGGGACCAACTTAAGAGCAGTATGGCATAATGGAAAGGTTGCTGGGTTTGGAGCTGTGTTCCATATTGTACCGTGTGACCTTGAGCAAATTATTTAATCTTGCTGAGCTTCTTCTTTAATCTTCCTGAATTTCTTCTTGTAAAAAAAAATTTATATGATCTTTAAAGATCCTTTCAACCCTACATCTATGATCTTATGAGTATTCTCAGATCTTTGAAGAATTAAAACATAAATATTGTAATTTTTTGTTATTCTTCAATAGTTATGGCCTCCAGGGGTATTCAGGGACAGGAACAAGAGTGTTCTAAGCTTTTTGTGTTTGATTTGGTCAGAATCTATCTTGATCTGCATTCTGGCCAAAATGACCCTGAGAACCATGAGCATAAAACACCCTTGGAGTCTGTATAGTTGTGAATATGACCAATTTTAATGTTCCACTATCCTTCCCAGGTGCTCTTGGAGAACCTGGAAAGAAACAACTTTTACTCTGTTCTAAATTGCAGGATCAGACAGGATTGTATTGTTCTTCTTCTGCAAATGGATATCCTTGGTGAGAGGGAAGTAGAGGTGGGGGGGGGAATGGTGGTGGAAGGGGAAGGATGAGGTACTGTGGTTTCTGAAACCTTAAAAGCTAGCTATTCATATCTAGCATTACAAATACTGCCTTCAGCAAAGCCCACATTCATTTGCTTTCATGCAGGAATGGCTTCTGTTTGTCTCCTTTCTTAAAGGGTGAGTTTTCAAAGCACTTTACCACTGACATTATTCAATCCGTTTCCTAGTCTTGTGAAAGGGTAAGGTCTCATTACTCCTAAAGAGAAGGAGATGATGTGACCAGAAGAACAAGAATTTCAATTAGAGATGTGGGAAAACATGTTTCTCCCTCACAAGTACAGATGAACACTGTACAGAGACAAATGTCACTATGTCCTTCTGCCTGCAGTTCCTTTTCGTCCATTCCTGGAGGACTGGGACTTCCCTTGCTAGGATGAGCACTCTTGGGCCCCTTAATGGTCCAGGAATGGTCATTGGACACATGGTGGGCTCTGGGGCAATGCAGTTTACTGTATGGGCCCTTGACCTTAGAGACTCTTTCTCTCCTATATGGAAACCTGTTAGCTGCATTCTGTGAGCCTGTTTTCTCCACCTTGTGCTGAGGAATTAGCATTACCCTGATGTAAGACACAAAGCATGAAAGAACATTAGACATAGGAGACACCACAGGGGTCATTCTCATTTTATAACCGGTAAAACTAAGACCCAGGAAAGTAAAGCAACAGCCCAGTCACAACAGTGACTTAGAGGGAGAAACAAATCTAGAATTCAGATATCCTGACTTGCCACCCAGGGCTCCCCCCACCCCACTCTATCATTTTAAAAAAAAGGGTGAATCATATTTTGAGCTTGAGCATTATTTTTTTTTTCTGTTGCTATGAGATCTTCAGTGGCACGAAGTGGCTTTTGAAATGTCTGTATCATACTTTAATGCTATCAGTTCAATTTTGAATGCAAATAGAAAACATTCCCAACAAGTCCTTTATTTTTCTTTCAAGTCTGGCACACTCAAAAAATGGGGACAATTGAAAATATGAGAGATGTGGAGCCTATTGTCTTTTCACAACTGCAGAATCCGAAAATTGGCACAGCACATATATACATATATAGATCTATTCAAACACCTCAAACAACTCTTGATTCAATCCCATTTGCAAACTACAAGCTTTTTCACTGACATCTCACTGGGCACTCATAACCCCTCTAAAAGATGAGCAGCACTTCTTATTTTCACTCCAATGTTACAGTCAAATACCCGTGGAGATTAAGTGACTTGGCTAAAGTCAAACATAGCCTGATAGAGGCAAAGCCAGCCCAAACTATAGTCTCTTGACTCCCATTCTAGTGCTTTTGCCTCTCAAGAAAAAGTTAAAGCCAAAGAGTGGTGAATCTTGGCAGTTTGGCAGCAGATAATCAGTGGAGAACTGATCTGGTGGTAGATGGTCAGTGTTACTGAAATGCAGCAGTGGTTAGCATGTAACTTTACATCCAGGAGCTGGTGAGGAGAGTAGGGGAGTTTTGGACTTACAACATTTTATATGGGGTGACATTTTACAGATGCTGGCAAAAACAAAGGCAGAATCTTAGTCAGGGAAACTGGGGTATAAAATTGAGCACTAGGGCGCGGTCTGAGGTGAGATAAGGGGTTGGTGGGGAGCATGACAAGAATTCTATTGAAACTAGTTAATACTCAGTGTCTTTGTCTCAAAGAATAAATAGAGAGGCTGTTTGCTAGAACAAAGTTTTTTTTTTAAAAATTGTGGATCGCAACCTCATATGGAACATCCTAACTGAATGTGGGGGTCATGAAAAATTTGGCAACAAGGAAAAGGATTCTGAATGCTCTACATTCTGCAGAATCAAATATTACACCATGATTTAGTTCTTATAAAAACAAATAAGCATATCCATTTCATTATATGCAAATTTGCTTCCATCTTTTAAAAAAGGTAAAATTACATGTATACTAAAGAATTGTCTTCAATTTCTTTATTATCAGTAAATATTTGCTTTGTATACCTATTTTAGAACCTATATATGCAGAGTTGCATAAAAAGGGTTGCAAGTGAAAAAGTTTAAGAAGCCCTCTGCCAGAACTAAGTACATGGTTGGAACAGAATCATCTTTAGGGAAGAGAAAGGAAGAGCGAAGGAGGGGGGAGAGAGAGAGAGAGAGAGAGAGAGGGAGGGAGAGAGAGAGGGAGAGAGAGAGAGAGGGAGAGAGGGAGGGAGGGAGGGTGCATGTTGGGGCAGTGATGACATGACATGCTGGATGCAGATTCCAGCCTGAAATTCAACTCCTGGCTTATCATAGCTCATTCTCCTAACCTTGTAGTCCCCAAAGTTGGAAACTTTATTCATTTAGAACAGAAAAGAACAAATAAACATATCTGGAGTCAACAAGATCCCAGTTCAAATCCTGCCTCAGACACTTGTTAGCAGTGTGACCTTGGGCAAACCAATTAATTTCTGTCAACTTCAGTTGCTATGTTAATATGAGCTATTATTAAAAGGTTGACAGAATCCTGTTTCTTGGGGCAATATGGCCTCAGGGAAGGAAAACCTGTTTCACAAGATCTCTCCCTGAATGTTGTGAACAGAAGTGTTACTAAGGTCTCTCAGATGCCTTTGCTTTATTTACAGCAGAGACTATAATCACAGCTTCTTGACCTTTTTGAATGACTCTGAGTCCAATAAGAAATCCTCCTCTCCACCATGTGATCAGCTGAGCAGAACCAGTTAGGGAACATCTACTCCTCCGTATAGAGGAGTTGTACCAGTTGAGCAAGCTAATGGGGTCTTTGCATGCAGTAGAAAAATAAATGCAAAACATCAATTTATTAAGCACTTACCACATACATGAAGGCATGATCCTGTTCTGAATCACAATTAAGCTATAGTTACAAAAAGAGAAACAGATCTTGCCCCCAAGGAACTGACATTCTAATAAAGCAAGACAAGGAATAGAAAGTACTGCTGGTGACCAGGAAAGGAAGTTTTGATTTGGAGAATCATAGGGATACTAAAGTATGACCTGTAGGGAAGTCACTGATGTAATCTTTGCAGAAATAATGGTACTATTAATTTTATTACAATTCTCAGAGCCAGAGGTGGAAAACAGGGAAGTGAAGTATACTCAGATAGGCAGATGGCAAGATGGCCTGACTATACACCTGGAAGGAATATAAAGAGGAAGCATGATATGGAGTTTGGGGCCAGCTAGATAGAGTGGGATAGCTTGTATTCACTAGTCACCAATCAAGATGATTGGCAGTAATTCAGAAATAAATGGGTTAACTTCTCCAAGGACTAAGGGCTTGGATTCTGAAAGATTTAGGCATAAATTCCTGAGCTATGGAGCCAGACAAACCGTGTGCAAACAAATAGACTTTTGGAGGGACCTGATAGCTGGTAGGGAAATGGGGGGGGAGCCTGTGAATCGCGGCTGAATTGATCTCAGGGCCTGGGTCTGGACTGAATCTGTGAGACTGAGCTTATATACCTGGACAGGAGAGATATAGGGGTATCAGTATACATATGAAATAGGGTAAGGAGGATGTCCTAGGATCAGGCTGTTATGATTGAGTTAGGAGCTTTCCTGCCACACCTATAACTATGTCCATCCCCTGGACTGTCTAAACCTGCACAAAATCAAAGAAGACTCTTTCCCATTTGAATAAAACCTGAAAGGGATGAAGGAGCAATGAATTATTTTTGAATGACTGATGGTACTGTTGAGCTGGGAAGCTTATAATGGGTGAGAGAAACAGCAGGGGACATAAGCTAATGTCAGATAACTGAAATTGTGGGTAATTGGAGTTTGCTAATTGAGGTCTGATTGTGCCAGACTTCTGTGGCAATGCCTTTGGGACCATTTGTAACTCTGGCTGTCAGTTCCTCAGGCATCTTCTTCCCTCTATGTTACATACAGGCCATCTAGGGAATATTTTTCCATTGAGCTTTCTGGCCTTTTTATATTGTTGGTTCGACTCAGATTCTAAAGAAATCTTCTCTCTTTCTCAGATTCCTGCCTGAGGTAATGTTACTCTTTGCTACTCTTATAGACAGTAAAGAGGCTGCAGTTTGCAAGTGAGCCCAACAGTTTATTTTGCCTTATTCTCTTGCCAGGGGCAAATTTGATCTTCCTGCTCCAGTGGGACCCATTGGGCACTAACCCAGGGCATCAACCTAATCATGTCTTATGGCAAAGATCATAGAATCATTTTGATAGCAAACATCTCTTTCATAAAGTCTCCAAATGCTATTTTCTCAGCAATTGTTGCTAGCATGAAGCTGACAATATAGGAATGTGGACTTAATAGAGCTGATACAGTGGTATATGAATTACTTAGCAGAAACAGCAATTTTGATATGCTTCAATTTGTGAGAGCAATGATATGTGTGCTGCTGAGACTAGGATGACTCAGAAGAGCTGAACTTTACCAGATGAAACAAGGTTGAAACTAGCTTTCCTGACCTTAGGTAACTTGATTCTTTAACTCTGTGATTTTTAAGAGTAGATATAATTTTAAGGAAATAAATAAAAACTGTGACTTGTAAAGAGAACACTTCAATGACTATTAGAGATATTTTTTGGGTATGGGAAATCAAGTTTTCAGGCTCTCAGTGAAAGAAGATCACTTGTACCAAAGTGCAAAAGAAAGCATAGATGAAAATAAAAACAATTCTAAGAACTATTGCTGCAAAAAAAAAAATCCTACTTGATTGTCAGTAAACAAGCAAAGACCTTTAGAATAATGGAGCTATTGAAGGGATAGCTCTTCATTTCTCTATAGTATGTATAGGACTTAGTATAATTGCAAGAACAGCAAGAAGATAGGGGAAAAAAACCCAGCCACCAAACAGCACCAGCAGTTAACCATTGTTATGAAAAAAATGGTGTTTGTCACAGACAAGCTTTAGAAATACTAAAATACTTCAGAGAGGAAAAAAGGTAATTTTTACTGATGAAACTCACTTCTTAATTCAAGGCTATATATCAAAACCATTGTCAGAAGCCTAAATGAGTTTCTAAGATATCTTCATCCATTAGTCAGTCAAGAAGCACTTAAGCATTTAACTATGTGCTAACTACTTTCTAAGTTTAAGGAAACAAAGAAAAGCAAAAACAGCCCCTATGCTCAAGGAGACAACCTATTATATAAGAACAACTTTGTAAGATCAAGATATATCCAAGAGAATTCGGGGAGGAATCTTAGAGGGAAGGCACTACTACTAGTAAAGGAAATTGGTAAGGGCTTCTTGCAGAAGGGGAGATTTTAGCTGAGATGAGATAAGGATATCAAGGAAGCCAGGAGGCAGAGATGAGGAGAGAGAATTTTCCAGGCATGAGGAATAACCAGTAAAAAAGAAAGGAGTTGGGAGATGGAGTGGAGTGTTTTATGTGAGGAACAGTAAAGAGGCCAGTGTCACTGGGCCTCAGAGTATATAGAAAGGAGTAAAGTATAAGAGAACTGGAATGGTAGAAAGGAGCCATGTTGTGAGAGGTTTATTATATTTTATCCTAGAGATAAAATATATCTCTATATCCTTAGAAGAAGCCATTGGAGCTTATTGAACAATCAGGTGACAAAATTAGACCTGTGCTTTAAGATCACTTTGATAGTTCATGAGTATTGATAAGATCAGCAAGCAAACAATAGAGGGGGAAAAGAGGGGTACAAGGACAGACAAAGCCTTGGAGGAGACACCTGCTGTGAGCAGATATCCACTAAAACTGAGAAAGACCATTCAATTGGGCAATTACTAGATCATTGATAATCTTGGAAAGAGCAATTTCAGTATAATGTAGTTGGAAGCTAGATCCCAAAGATTATAAAATAACCACCCAAAACATATTTTGGAGATTTTTTTTTGCACTTCCAGTGGTACTAGGAGCCCTGCCCTGGCCACCCTCCTCCATCCTCCCATTGAGAAAATTATAAACTCTGACAAATATGTCAAAAATTTAATAAGCATTTATTAAGTACCTACTGTGTATCAGACACTACTAAATTCTGGGGATACAAAAGCAAAAATGAATACTGTTCTTAAGGACCTCACATTTTAATGAGAGACAACATGCAAACCACTATGTAAAACAAGATACAGACAGATAAGTTAGAGATAATTTCAGAGGAAAGTCATTAAGGTTAAGGAGGATAGAGGACAAGAGATCAAGATGAAGAGGAAGAGAATTCTAGGCAGGGGGGCGGGGCAGACAGCCAGTGAGAATGCCTGAGAGAGAGAATAATTCTAGAATGTCAGAAATTCCCAAGTGGCAAGGGAAAACTATAAATTGGGATGGTACTATGTCATATGTCACAAAAGATAAAGAAGTTTATCCGAGACACTGAGATATAAACGTTTTTTTAAAAACAGCCTTTTATTTTTCAAAATACATGCAAAGATAATTTTCAACATTCACCTTTGCAAAACCTTGTGTTCCAAATTTTCTCCCTTTCTCCCCACCTAGACAGAAAGTAATCTAATCTAAGTTAAACATGTGCAAATCTGCTAAACACATTTCTACATTTGTCCTGCTGTGTGAGAAAAATCAGATCTCATGAAAAAAAAATAACAAAGATAAAAATAGTTACCCACATTCAGTCTCCATAGTTCTCTCTGGATGTGGACGATTCTTTCCATCATAAATCTATTGAAATTGCCTTGAATTGCCTCTTGTTGAAAAGAGCAAGTCCATTACAGTTGATTATCACATAATCTTCTTGTTGTCTGTTCACTTTTCTTAATCTCAGTTCCAGGCTTTTCTGAAATCGGCCTAGTCATCATTTCTTATGGAACAATAATATTGGAATTATATTTATATATCATAACTTATTCAGCCATTCCCCAACTGATGGGCATCCACTCAATTTCCAGGTCCTTGCCACTACAAAAAGGTCTGCTACAAACATTTTTTCATGTGTGGGTCCTTTTTCCTTTTTTATAATTTCTTTGGGGTATAGACCCAGTAGAGACACTGCTGGATCAAAGGATATATACACAGTTTGATAGCCCTTTGGATGTAGTTCCAAATTGTTCTCTAGAATGGTTAGATCAGTTCACAACTCCACCAACAATGCATTTGTATCCCAGTTTTTCCACATCTCCAACATTTATCATTATCTTTTCCTGTCATTTTAGTCAATCTGAGATGTATGAAGTTGTACCTCAGAGTTGTCTTAATTTGCATTTCTCTGGTCAGTAGTGACTTAGAGCATTTTTATATGACTAGAAATGATTTTAATTTCTTCATCTGAAAATTGTCTGTTTATATCCTTTAACCATTTATCGGTTGGGGAATGGCTTATATTCTTATAAATTTGAGTCAATTCTCTATTCTAGAAATGAGGCTTTTATGAGAAAACTGGATGCAAAATTCCCCCCCCCCCAGTTTTCTTCTTCCTTTCTAATCTTGGCTGCGTTGGTTTTGTTTGAATAAACTTTTTAAATTTAATAAAATCAAAAATGTCCATTTTGCATTTCATAATGTTCTCTAGTTCTTCTTTGACCATAAATTTTTTTTCCTCACAGATTTGAGAGGCAGACTATCCGTTGTTCTCCTAATTTGCTTATAGTATCACCCTTGATGTCTAAATTATGAATTTATTTTGACCTTATCTTGGTATAGGGTGTTAGATGTTGGTCAGTGCCTAGTTTCTGTTATACTATTTTCCAATTTTCCTAACAATTTTGTCAGATAGTGAGTTCTTATTCCAGAAGCTGGAGTCTTTGAGTTTATCAGACACTAGATTACTATAGTCATTGACTATTGTGTATTATGAACCTATCCTATTCCAATGATCCACTTCTCTATTTCTTTGCCAGTACCAAATGGTTTTGATGACCACTGTTTTATAGTATAGTTCTAATTTTGGTACAGTCAGGCCATCTTCCTTTGCTTTTTTTTCATTAATTCCCTTGAAATTCTTGACCTTTTCTTCTACTATATAAATTTTATTACCCCTTTTTTTTCTAGCTCCATAAAATAATTTCTTGGCAGTTTGACTGGTATGGCACTGAATAAGAGGATTAACTTAGGCAGAATTGTCATTTTTATTATATCAGCTAGGCCTATCCATGAACACTTGATATTCTTCTAATTGTTTAGAACTAATTTTATTTGTGTGAAAAGTGTTTTGTCATTGTGTTCATATAGTTCCTGGCTTTGTATTGGCCAGTAGACAATCAAATATTTTTATGTTATTTATAGTTATTTTAAATGGGATTTCTCTTTCTATCTCTTGCTGTTGAACTTTGTGGATAACATATACAAATGCTCATGATTTATGTGGGTTTATTTTATATTTTGTAACTTTACTAAAGATGTTAATTGTTTCCAATAGTTTTAGTAGTTTCTAGTAGTTTTTGTTTCTAGGAGTCCTAGGATTCTCTAAGTTACCATCATATCCTCTGCAAAGAGAGAAAATTTTGTCTCCTCATTACTTTAATTCCTTCAATTTATTTTTCTTCTTTTATTGCTAAAACTTAACATTTCTAGAACAATATTGAATAGTGGTAGTGATAGTGGGCATCTTTTTTCACCTCTGATCTTAATGGGAATACTTCTGGTTTATCCCCATTGCATATGATGCTCGAGTATGGTTTTTTACATAGATGCTACTTATCATTTTAAGGAAACTCAATTTATTCCTATGTTCTCTAGTGTTTTCTAATAGGAATAAATGTTGTATTTTATCAAATGCTTTTTCTGCATCTATTGATATAATCATGTAATTTCTGTTAGTTTGGTTACTGATACAGTTAATTATGCTAATAGTTTTCCTTAGAAACAATGAGCCTGCATTTCTAGTATATATCCTACTTGGTCATAGTGTATTATCCTGGTAATAATTGCTAACATTTTATTTAAGATATTTGCATCAATCTTCATTAGGAAAACTGGTCTATCATTTTCTTTTTCTGTTTTGGCCCTTGCTAATTTAATATTAGCACCATATCTGTGTCATTAAAAGGAATTTGATAGGACTCCTTCTTCTCCTATTGGAATTAATTGTTCTTTAAATGCTTGGTAGAATTCACTTGTAAATCCATCTGGTCCTGGAGATTTTTTCTTAGGGAGTTCATTAATAACTTGTTCAATATCTTTTTCTAAAATGGGACTATTTAAGTAATTTATTTCCTCATCTATTAATCTGGACAATCTATATTTTTGCAAGTATTAATCCATTTTACTTAGATTATCAGATTTATTGGCATAATTTGGACAAAATAGTACTTAATTGTTGCTTTAATTTCCTCTTCATTGGCAGTAAGTTCACCCTTTTCATTTTTGACATTGGTAATTTAGTTTTTTTCCTAAATCGTATAACCAAAGGTTTATCTATTCGTTTTTTTCATAAAACCAACTTAATTGTGTTTTAGTTCAATAGTTTTATTAATTTCCCCTTTGATTTTCATAATTTCTAATTTTGTATTTAATTGGGGGTTTAAAATTTTTTTTCTAGATCTTTTAATTGCATGCTCAATTCATTGATCTTCTCTTTCTCTATTTTATTCAGATAGACATCTAGAGATATAACATTGCACCTAAGACCCTCTAATTACCAAGCTGATATTAATTATACTTTTTGCTCATTGAATAGTATATATGTCAACCTGTATATTGCATTATATTGTCAAATAATCTGATCTCATGGGGGACATGAGAACCAGTAAATAGATTGGATGTACTGTGTGGCATATGAAGAATAATTGCTGGACCTAGCATGTCTATGTCCATCTTTGCTCATGGAGAAGCATCCTGGAGAGCTGAACCACTGAGAGGCAATAACTGTTGTTAATTTAGAGATTTTTGTTAATGAAACCAAGTCCACACAATATGCTCTAAT
>JAJPUD010014460.1:23882-40609 GCA_023553655.1 Myrmecobius fasciatus | reverse complement strand
TCATATAAAGCCTTTTTCTCTAGAATGACAGATTAAAGAAAAAAAAAATAACTAATGACTAGATGCTGCAGAATCTTCTTGCCTATATTATAAATGATAATGCCAATCTCTGGCTAAGTATTAAGAATTCATACTGTATTTGCCATTTAAAATATTTGGGGGGAGAATCCACAATTGAATTAAAGTTCTATGTTTAATCATGGGCCATTAAATTAGTTGGCATTACTAATAATCTGCAATTCAGACCCTTAAAAAAGGATCTCAATGCAAAATTATTGAAGACAATTTTAACTCAATCTGACCTTTGAGTTGAATATGAACTTTCCCTGCATAATTAATTCTGTCATACATAGGGTGAGAAAAGGAAATAATGTCTACTTTCTACAATAAGCTCCTTATTTAATATGACCCCTTTCTTTAGATCAAAGGTTTTAGGAAATTGATTGTAAGTGGTAAAAGATGTAGTCAAACTTATTACAACTCTCACTTTTATTAGAATTTTCTAATACTATTTATATATACAATCCCCAGTTTTGCCATTTTGGCTAAATTGAATGGCCTTTCATTGATTACTAATAGTTTTGAGAGAACTAACTAGTCATTTGAAAGGATTTAGGACTAAATCCATCAAAAATATTGAGTTTTTCTGAGAGTCAGTCTTTTTTTTTTTGGTTACACTTTGGACTGACTTATGAACCATCATTTCATAGGTCTGAAGTTGGAAATCATATTAGATTATTTTTTCTACTCATTTTATAGATAAGTACATTGTCTCTCAAATAGGTTGAGTGATGTAACTCATTCTTAGTTTGTGAGTCAAGGACTAAATCAGAGGTTTCTGGGGCTTGAAAACAGGGGACAGGGGATTTAGGAAGACATTAAGACTATTTCTTTAGTTCCTTGCTGGGGAATTATAATTTTATGTATTTAATTATTAGTGTTTGTGAAGAAATAGATGAATTCTATGAAGAACTTTATAGGAACGTATAAATTAAATCAATTTACCCCCTAATATTTTAGAGCTTCATTGAAAAGATAAAAAAATATGAGAAAACATAGCTTTGGAAGAAGGAATTAGAAACGCTAATAACTTGTAATATATAAATTTTCTTGGGGAAAGAATTGGTAGGCTCTGGGCATGGTGAGTACCAAACAACATTATGAAAATTAAATAATTACATTTTCATAGAAAGTAAAGGACTCATTATTAATTTGGGAGAGATCCCTGAAGTTCATGGTTCATGAATGTACAAACCATCAGTTCCTCAGAGTTAAGATTAGAGTTAGTATAAAAAAAGAGGGGGGGAGTATGAGAAAAAATAGTAATGAGAAAAAGACAATTGAAACAGCTCAATTCTAAACTTAAACAAGTAACAGATGATCAAAAATTGAAAATGAACAAGAAAAATAACAACCTCAACTATAATAATTTTATCCAGAAATTTAACCAATATAAAGTGATTATCACCAGGAGACAAGAAGATCCCACAGAGCACTTAGGAAATTAAGCATCTGACTCACTTGGCAAATAGAAAGTCATTGCTTCAAAAGCAACATTGGACTAGAATATAAAGTTGTCTATTAAACCTTATAAGGAAGGATGATGGACAATTATGAGCAGTACTGTCTCATAAAATAGAAAGAAGCAGTTTAGGGTAAAACTAGTTTTAAGAAAGGTTGGTAAGGTATCCAACTAGGGAAAGTCATTCCAAGGACATTAAAGATTGAAATTGAAGGACAGCAAATAGAAAACAGAAAATATTTGAAACATACATTATACCAAACTCTATGTTCCATAATAATGGTAGTTAATATTTATGTAACTCTTTAAGGTTTACCAAGCACCTTACATTTGGTCTTAATAATCCTTGGAAGTAAGTGATATATTTTCCTCTTTTACTGTTGAGGAAATTGAGACTGACAGAAGTTGTTACTTTTGCAGGATCATACAACTAATATCTGATGCAGAAAAAAGGCATTTTGATCTGGTAAAGGAACATGCCATTATTGTAAGGATCCTTTATAACAAGGGCATCCTATTTATATATCCATATTATTCCTTGAGATTCCTTGAGAGATATAACAATAGTAATAATCCTCTTCAATGAATTTTAGATCAAAATCACCAGATAAAGCAAAAGGAAAATATATGTTTATTAAATATATTCAATATTGTGATGGAAGTGATCCTGCACAGAATTCAAGTTAAAGAAGATTTACTTAATCCTGCACAGAATTCAAGTTAAAGAGGATTTACTTACAAATGGTAAGGTCCTTTAGACCTTCCTATTTCTATTGACCTTATACTGATTACATAAAGTCCTAGAACATTGTAAAACTTCCTAGAAGGGATTTGCAATCAATCCAAAGAGTATGGTTTGATTATATACACAGGAAAGACCAAGTGGATAAAGAATAATTGTCAAAATTACAACATATATTTGATTATAGTCTATAGTGCTTGTCCATCATTAGGTATATTTGGGATGGATTGTACAGATAAATTATAAATTGGGTCCAGATTTTAATGGTAAGAAAGTGATCTGGATTACCTTTGGAAAATTGCAAAGCTATTTTAAAAACTCCAAGCCTGTAAAATTAAAGAATGATCTTTTAAATAACCATATTATCTGTGCTGCTGTTATGTAGCATGACTTAGAGATAATGGTTTCTTAAGAATTGAAAATGAAAATCACAGCAGTTATGAGTAGTCTCAATGAAGAGCTCTGAAGAAGTTTTTTTTGCCCTGAGGCAATTGGAGTTAAGTGACTTGCCCAGGGTCACACAGCTAAGAAGGGTTAAGTATCTGAGACCAGAATTGAACTCTGGTCCTCCTGACTTCAGGGATGATGCTCTATCCACTGCACCAACTAGCTGCCCCTGAAGAAGTTCTGAGGGAGAAATGTGTCAATACAAGAGAGATCCTCTAGTCCTGTGGCAAGGACAAGGGATAACAGATTAATAGAATGATCCACTGTTATTCTCATGATATAAGAAGAAAGCAAGGAAGGCCTCTTGCATGTTGGGTGGATTCTCCTGAAGAGAACTTATGGGAGATCAGTGCCAGAAGTTGCACAGGATGGGTTGTGATATGCAGCATTAGATCACCAAAGCACTAATTTTTGGGAGAGTATTTGTGACAGATTCCTCTCTTCCAAGTATTGGAATGTCAATGAGGATAGGAAAAAAGTCTTATTAATATCTCATTTCCCCTGACACAGAACTCAGTTCTGTATAAACAGGAGCTACTTAATGTTTGTTCTATTAAATTGTTAAATCTTGAATCTTTATTGGCTATATCAGGGGCTTGTCATGTGGTCAAATTGTTTCAATTGGTTAGAAGTCTGAAAGAATAAGGTACTCCCTGGGTATGTAGAAGGACTAAATCAATAGGAAGTAATAATCTTTCTCACTGCATAGATCTCATTCTGGGCTAATATAATATAATATAATATAATATAATATAATATAATATAATATAATATAATACATATTACAAAATCATACTGAATTATCAGTGTAAGGACTCCCTTGCAGTTTAATGGTCCCAAAAAAAGTCTTGAATCTAGAACACACATTTAAATCTGTCATGAAATGATTAAAGTTTTTTGACTGTCATTTAAAAAAATTAATAGAGAAAAAATTAAATTGCTCATGATACTAACTCTGTAATATTGGCAAAGAACAGTGATGGGTTTCCAGTCTTTTCTTAATGAACACAGAGTTTATCCTTAAGTTAACTTGGGTAAACATTGGCCCAAGGCAGAAGTCTACCTCAGAATTTTGATGTCAAAGATTTTTAGCAAGAAATATATATAAATTGTGAAAAGTTCTTCATTCTTTATATGTATATATATATATGCCTTTACTACATTGTTTTATAAAATCCTTTTGAAGATATAAATATCTTCAAAGATAGTGATATCCTTGTGATGCCAAACAATTTGGTACAATAATTACTGAACTCTTTTAATGATAGCTCAGACTTTTGATTTTGTCACACATTATTTCATAGATTAATTTGCTTTTATTTATTATTCATGCATAAAAGAAGAACCACTGAAGTTAAACTGCTTTATATTCATGTGTGATCATGGTCCCTGCTTTGTGTAATATGTTGCAGCTCATGAATCTTATATCAACATCTCCATTGTCTGATTGCTCACTGACTGTGGATTCTGCTGACCCATAAAATTGTAAGGACAGGGGGAAAAGCAATTTGAGAGAATGAAAAATTCCCAAAGGACAGGATGTAGGTCTATGTAGCTTAAAAAAAGTTGTAACCAATATAATACAATGTTTAGTTATTTGATTAAAACTGTAAATGCTTTTTGTTGTTTGGAATGATGAATATTATTACAGGGAAATGGAAACTTTTTGCTGAGATGAGTTAAACTGTGTAAGTCTTCTTAACTCCTCTGCTTGGATTTAACTTTTATTTAATGAATATCTTTTGTTTTTACATCATCTTCCTTCCCAAATATAGAAATATCTGCTTATTTTTCCCATCACTACCCCCTATGCCTTATAAAAAAGAATAAAAAAGAAAGAATAAACAGTTCAGCAAAACTAATCAAACTATTAACAAAATCTGAAACTATATGAAACTATTCTGAATTGCAAGAAAGAAACATTGACTGAGATATTGAGTACTGAATTATACCTAAAATAAAAAGATAGTTTAGTGGGGCACTTGAGCTCTACAAATTGGGCCAGAAAAAGGTTATTATTACAGGTTACAGACTCAGAATTATGAGAATAGAGAGAAGATAGTTGAATATTAAATACATATAGTTAGGGCTAGTAGGAGATCCTTTTCCCTTCAAGTTATGGGAATAATGAATCAACCATCCCTCTTGTATTTTCTCATCATCTATTCATAGGGCTAAATGTAGTCATTATAATATTCAGTTTTGTTTTTGTTGATTTTCTAAGTACCTTGTTGTGCTCATTGTGAATATAATTTTCCTAGTTCTGTTTATTTTATTCTACATAAGTTCATTTATTTCCCCAAATTTCTCTGAATTCTTCATATTATTTCTTAAAGTACAGAATCTTTCCATTTTCATTTGTTTAACCATTCCCAAGTCAAGTGTCAGAATTTCAAGACCAACTATTATCTGGCTTTACTTCACCTACATACCCCACTGTGGGTACTTCAAAAATACCTCAGATTCCAGATTCCAGAGAGCTAGATCAATGATCTCTTTTGATACCTTCCATCTCTAAGTTTTAGGACTCTTTCATGATGGCAAGTTCCATATAGTAAGCCAGTTGGACATGCAAATTTAGGACTTCGTTTATGATTCACAGCCTAGCCCCATCTGCCAAATACTAAACATAAAGAGAAAATAACCGGAAAACTTTTGTGTAAGAGAATATTAATGGTCTCCCCCTTTATCCCATTTTAAATAACCTTAGAGAAAGGATCACTGGAGCAGCTGTGTTCTGACTTGTAGAACCACTCAGCAGAAATCAACTAGTTTGGGAGGGATTTGATATATAACTGTGATGGTTCTGGAGGAAAAAATGGAAAGCACAGATGAAGAATGCATAGCCATGCTGACAAATAACTACCCATTCTGCCTATTTTTATTACTGGCTTGTTCTAGAACAATTCTTTACCCTTTGGGGTCACCTGGTTCATGGCAGACACAAGCAGAATGGACATAAACTGTTCTCCATACTGGTAGAGTTTGAATCTTAATTATAATGGTATTTAAAGCCAAATGCAAATATCTCTTTTCAATTGGATACTCACAAGTATATGTGTAAGTATATGTGTGTGTATGTGTGTGTGTATATATATATATATATATATATATATATATGTACAAATATGTGTATCTATCTAAATATGTACATACACATAGCCAGTCCCTCCATTTTCCATTGAAATGAATGAGAAAGAAATAACGGTGAGTAGAAAAATATTTAGAAAGTGTAGAGTAACTTAAAATTTAAAAAGATAAAAACACACAGAAAGGGAAATATATCTGAATGAAAATCTACAAATAATGTAGGCCTTGGATTGTTATTTTTAAAAGGTTTGAATATGATTGTCTACTGCTAAGGTAACCAGAGCATTATGAAACTGTGTGAATAGTGACGTCAGGTGACGACAAGGAGAGCATCAGAGCTCTAAATGAACATGTGGTTTATTTACAGATGTGAATTTAATAACACAGGAGATAAAAATAGTTGCTTTGTTCAAGCTAACTTTTGCCAGCAACCAAAAGAAAAACAATTTTGAATTTTGAAAAATTAATCTTCTTCTGTCTTTTCAGAAAACCTCTGAGATGCTGCCTGCACAGCCACAGCTGTTTATTAAATGACTGTGAGTTCCCACAAACATCCTAAAGCAGGATGCGGAAGTTGTGCTCTTTGAATTGTGTACTATTCAGGTGATGGATAATTCTCATATATGTGGATTGATTCTATATTTATTTAAAAACCTCAGTGTGCTAAGTGTTTTATTGAGGGTCCTCTGCTGCTGCCTTTTATTTTAGATGCTTAAATTCCAATTAAGATGAGATAGACAGATTTATCACTTTTTATTTTTATACTTTTGTAGGAAGCAATTAATCAGAAATGGTCTTGTGGGTAATATATGCATTTATGATGGTTTCTGAACAGGGTAAGCCAACCTGACCTTTTGATATAGAAAATGATAGAAAGTCCAGGGAGGGCATAAAAAGCTTTCTGTGGTCATTACTAAGTTTTAAGAGGGGTGTGGTCATGCATATATTTTCACAAAATTTACATGGTCCTGCAGTATAAATCATTATTAGGCCATTTTCAAATAATAACTTTCATAATTTCTTCCTATAAAGATTCTATATTAATTTCTTTTGTCTTCTCCTCCTAATACTCTCATTAGTTCCGATTCCCTTCAGAAGTATATGGCAGGGGCAGCTAGGTGGCCCAGTGGATAAAACACCAGTCCTGAAGTCAGGAGAATCTGAGTTCAAATCTGACCTCTGACACTTAATATTCCCTAGCTGTGTGACCCTGGGCAAGTCACTTAACCCTAAGTGCCTCAGCAAAAAAAAAAAAAAAAAAAAAAAAAAAAGTATGTGGCAACATAAAAGGAGTCAAGGGATGAAATAGAGAACGATGATGAAACATCTCATAGTATTATGAAAGATACTTGGTTCTGTTTGAAGAACTGTATTCTAATGAATAGTTTTGTCATCAGTATAGTTAGCAATGGCCAAAACTCAACCTAGAATGTCAAATTTACTGTTGAAAAAAGGTCTTCACTATCTAGAACACTGGATTGAATATAAGAAGAATAAATTTAATAGGAACAAAAGATTTTGATTCAAAAACCAACTTTACAAATACATGATAGAGGAGACATGACAAGATATCACTATGACAAAAGATCTAGGGTTTTTAGGAGACTAAACTCAATGAATCAATATAATATGACAGTCAAAAATTCTCATGCTATTTTAGGTAGATATTAAGGTAGATATAAATTCCAGGAATAAAGAAGGCCATCTTCTTGCTTTTTGACCTTCATTTTGTTTAAAGAGGACCAATGACATAATGGGATGGTGTCTTGACTCAAATGAATTGAGTTTAAGTGAGTCAGAGTTTATCAAAGTCATCAGCTTCACTCTCTCTTCCAGAGTCATCAAAGTCCAGTGGCAGGACAAAAGACTAGATAATTGACAATGGCTTTGAACCCAGTAAATGACCCCAGTAACTTCAATGCTTGACCAAATTCAAAGTCCTCCATGGCACTTGCTTTAGACACCTTCATGATTATTGGAACAAATTGTTCTCATCTACCTGTTTCACAAGGAGAAGGCTTAGTAGGTAGACATCCCTTTACTTCAGTGACAGGTTTGAGGCCTGTCAGTTACTTTCAATGTGGTGTAGGCCCCTGTGCTTGGATGGTTTTACTGGGATGTTGCTACTTTCACATGCTACATCTTCTTGGAGCTCCAGGTGAGAATTGGGTGACTGGTTGGGCACCCAAAGTGAATGAGCGGGATTGAAAAGGACTCAGCAATATGTCAGATAAAAGGTATTAGTCTTCCCTGAATACACCCTAATTCCCCTGTACTCTGGCTGAGTCAGCTATGATTTAGAGTGTTGTACTCACTTTTAGTTGCCACACTAAAGAACCTTGAAAAGTTGACAAGTGTCTAAAGATTTCAGTCATGTCCAAATGTTTGTGACATCCTTTGTCAAAGACACAGGAATGGTTTGTCATTTCCTTCCCAAATCATTTTGCACATAAGAAAACTGAGGTGAAGTGACTTGTCCAAGGTCACGTATCTAGTTTGAGGAGAGATTTGAACTCATGAAGATGAAACTTTATGATTCTAGTCCCAGTACTCTATCCACTGTGCCATCCACCTGCCTGTGAGATAGAAGATGATCCATTGGAGAAACTGAAGGTGTTTATTCCAGAGAAGATAAGACTAGATGGCAGTGAAGGTGAGGTTTAGGAGCAAATTAACTATTTTTCTGGTATTTGAAAGATTGTTATATGAAAGAATGTTTTGACTTATTCTGTTGTTCCCAGAGGATAGAATTAGGAGTAATGGGTACAAGTAGTGAGGAGGCAAATTTAGATTGGATGTCAGAAAATTTTCCCAATAATAAAGACAATTCAAAAGTAGAATGAGCTTCCTGGGGAAGTATATGGTTCTTTTATCAGAGCTCTTCAAGATGGGAACAGATAACTTCCTACAGTGTGTGTTGTACTGGGAATTCTTTTTTGGGCATGGATTGGTGGTAGGGGTTTACTGAAGGCATCTCAAAGACTCAAAAGAGCTGATTGTTAAATTCCCAGTGCATCATTTACAACTTGGAAATTGGTAAATGCTACAACTAGTAAAATCAGGGCTTGGTTTATTTGTTGATTGTCTAGATTTAAAAAAAATAATAGAGAAAATATTAATTATTCAGATTAAACTGAAAAGTGTGTTGTGTATATAATTTGTTGTCCCTGTGGAGCCAATTATTAAATATTCACCAGCATACTTTGTTACTGATTTCTATTAACTCTCAATTTCAGTGTCTTTGATATGGCACTTTAGAATTCACAAAGTGTTTTTCTCTCAACCTTGTGACATTCCTAAAATAAATATTATTATGCCCCTAATATTTGCATTATTATTATTCATCTTTTGGAGGAGAAAATTAAGGCTCACATAGGTAAAGGGACTTGTCCATAGTAGCATAGCTCCAGTGTTATTCAGTATCAGAGCTGGAACTCAAATCCAAGTCCTTTGACTTCAAGGCTGATGTTGTTTCTGCTGTCTCAGTAAACACTTTTATTCTAAATATTTGCAAGGAGCAATGAATCTATGTCAGTGAAATCATCATGTAGGGAATTGTACCCTGATAAAGCTCTTCTTTCTTTCTCCCTTTCATTGACTTTACCTCTTTCATCCACTTGATACCTTCCAGTCATGTTAGCATCAAGTCATAGTTTTAGAGTGGAAAAGGGTCTTAAAGCCATTCCAGTCCAATCTTTTCATTTTATAGCAGAAAAAAACCAAGGACTTTAAGATATAAATGACTTGTCTGAGACTACACCTGTAGTAATTAGGAGAATTAGAATTTGAACTTAAATCCTCTGACTCTATCTCCAAAGCTCTTTCCAATACCCCCATACAGCAAATAATTTCTATTGGATTCATAAATCCTAGTTTCTTATTTCTGCTTCATTTACCTTGTATCCTTTCTGCTCATTTCTAGTTTCATAGTTTCATAGACTTCCAATTAGCCATAACATTGAGGAAACAAATGGTATAATAGTTAACTGGCTATTTCAGTTAACAAAGCTTTAACTAATTACTGAGTAAGACTGTATGGAAAAAGACCAAATCTCAATAGCATATAGGAACCTCTCTGTGATGGTCTTTTAGGTGAATACAACCAGATACTATAAGCCAATCTATACATTTTAAGAAATGTAGAAACTCATTAATCAGAAGCCAGGAATCAAAATTAAATTGTCATCCACTTTGAAAGGAGTTTGAAAAACAAAATAAAACAAAAAAAGAATTAAAATGGTTCCTAATGATGTTAGGTAAGATGCATAAGAACTAGAGGGCAAAATAGAATCATTTTCTCCTATGCAGAAAGTCTCATAAATCAATGAGAAATAATGGATATTTAAAAAAAATAAATTTGGTTGGAAATGTAATTATCTAGCTCTGGTTCAGAAATACAGTGAAGCATTTGCAAAGTACTTGTTAATATTCTCAAATACTTAGGCTTGTTAATATATGTGGGTTTAAATAGACAATGATAAAAATGCAAATCTGCATTTGCCTGTAGTTCTTTTGGCTTGTTAGCATGGTAAATAGCAAGGAAGGAACAAGTGATGCTGCTCTACAAATGACTGCACTCCCATTTTCAGTGTATAGAGACATATTCAATTGAGGTACTTAATGATAAGGGATAATTGCTAATGCCAGGGTTATATAGACCAACAACAAAATTCTGTTGTTGAGTATATCCAGCTAAATAGTGGAATTAGTTTTTGAATCTGTAGTTTGAATAAAACTTACCTCAAGTACCAAGGCATGTGACTGCCCTCCACCTTAAATCCTGGTGACTTATCTCTTGTTTTATGGTAATTAATCAATTAATAAACATTTAATATGTCTACCCTGTGCCAGCCACAGTAGATTGTGGATTGTGGATACAAAAAGAGACAAAAGAGAGTCCCTGCCCTCAAAGAGCTCACAATCTGATGGGAGAGAAATCAAACATGTGTGCCTGTGTGAATACATATACATATGTACATATTACATATATATAAAAACAAATATATATGCTATATACATGATAAAGAGGAAATAATAAAGGGAAACCACCAGAATTAGGAGAGGAGAATTCAATAGAAGAGATTTCTTATTGAAGATAGACTTTTAGATGACAAAACCAATGAAGCCAATAGATGGAAGTGAAGAAAAAGAACATTAAAGGAATGGGGGATAGCCAGAAAAAAATGCCTAGAGCTGAGAGCGAGTATCTTATTAATGGAACAGTAAGAAAACTAGTATTCATTGGATTGAGGAGTATTTAGTGGGGAGTAAGATGTAAGTAAAAAAGATGTAAGTTGGGACTAGATTATGGAAGGTTTTAATGCAAACAAAGATCTTTCAGATGATAGAGGGCCACTGGAGTTTGTTGAGTTACAGTAGGGTGAAATAATTGGAATTTCATTTTGGGAAGATCACTTTTGTGGTTGATTGGAAGATGACTTAGAGTAGGGAGAGTAGGCAGTAGACTTCTGTAAAATCCAGACATGAGATGGTGAAAGCGTGCATCAGAGTGGTGACAATGGCAGAAGAAAGTGGCATATTTGAAAGAATTGCAAAGGTGAAATCAGCAGGCCATGGTAACAGATTAGACATAAGAGGTGACAGATAATGAGAAGTGGAGGATGACTTTTAGGTTGCAAGTCCCAGCTAGTTTCAGCATGGTGTAGAATTGGGATACGATTTTGGGGGAAAATAATTAGTTTGGTTTTAGAGACGTTGAGTTTAAGATATCTGTCAGGCATCTTGTTTGAGGCATCTGAAAGGCAGTTAGAGGTTGGAGCAGAGAGTATAGGATTAGGATTGATAGTTTTAAGAATCACCAGTATAGAGATAGTTATTGAATTCATGGAAGCTGATGAGATCACTAAGTGAAGTACTATAAAGATGGAAAAAGAGGGGGATCAGGACAAAATCCTTTGGGACACCTTTGGTAAGAGGATGTGATTTGGAGGATAGTCTAACAAAGGGAACTGAGAAGGATTAATCAGATATGTAAGAGGAGAGAGTCATGTCCCAAATACCTAAAAAGAATCAAGTATCAAGCAGGAGAGTAATCAACAGTGTTAAAGGCTATAGAGAAATCAAAAAAAAAATGAGGAAAGAAAAGGCCATTGGATTTAACAATCAAGATATCATTAGTTATTTTGGAGAAAGTGGCTTTGGAAGAAAGATGAAGTAAGAAGTCAGATTATAGGGAGTTAAGAAGAAAATGATACTAAAGAAAGGAGAGACATCTATTGTAAAAAAAAAAAAACCTTTTGAGGAATTTTCTACAAAGGGCAGAAGAGATTTTTTTTATCAGGGATAGAAGGATCAAGTTAGAGTATTTTTTAGTATGAGGAAGACATTAATACATTTGTATGTATTTGTATATTTTAGGGAATTTGTATATATTAGGGAATGAATTAGTAGACAAAGAGAATGAAAGTAATCCTTATAGTGGGGATGACAGAAAAGGCAAACTGTTGAAGCAGATAGGACAGAATCAGATCACTTGAACAAGTGGTAGAGTTAGATTTAGCAAGGAATAAGGCCATCTCATCATGTGAGATGAGTGAAGGAGATAATGGCAGAAAGTAAATGAGTGATGTGAGATGAATAAAGGTACTTATGGTGAGTAGCCTTAATTATTATTATCAGTTTTTTGGAAAATATGAAGCAAGGTTTTCATCTGATAGGGTGGGAGAAAGATTTAAAGAGGATTGAAACAGTTTGAAAGAATCACTGAAGAGAGTAGGACAGTGAGTTGATAAGGCAGGTATAGAGGGATTAACTAGAAGTAGTGAGAACCCAGTTGAAGTTGTGTAACATAAATTTATAGTGAAGATAGTCAGAATGGTGTATAATTTTTCTCCACCTTTGTTCAGCAGAATATGGGAGCAAAGTCACTGGATTGTGTTAGTGATGCAAGGCTTAACCTTGAGAGGGTAGAATAAAATGAACAGGAGGCCAAACTTCAAGAGAGGAGGACAATGTAGAATTAAATTAGCTCACCAAGAGATCAAGACAGGAAAAGGGGAAAAGATAAGAGTGGCTAGTACAAAGGAAATGGCTGAGAAAGAATTGAGGAATTGGAGGTGATGATGCAGATGAGGAGTAAGGTTTTGTTAGGGAAGGCAGGAGAGGTGAAAAAATCTTAAACTATATTATAAGGTAGTAATTATTGAAACTATCTGGTACTATTTAAAAATAGAAAGGTAGATCAGTAGCCCAGAGTAGAGAGATAATTTATAGCAGCAAATAAAAATAATATCCTTGGATTTGACAAGTGTAAAGACTCAAGATTTTGGAATAAGAATTAATTATTTGGCAAAAATTGTAGGGAAATTGGAAAGCAGTATGACAGAAACTGGGCACAGACCAATATCTTGCACCACTTACCAAGAAAAGGTAAAAATGGATACATGACCTAGATATGAAAAGATTTGTTAAAAGAAAATTAGAAGAAAATGGAACATATTACTTAATAGACTTACAGAGAAGTGAACAATTTAGGAATTAAGAGAAAGAGAGCAAAATTAGCTGTAAAATGTATTATTTCAATAATATTAAATTTAAAAGGTTTTGTACAGATAGATTATGATTACATACAGAAATTTTGAAATTCTTGAATAGGAAAGTGGTACATTTTTGGATGATGGAAAGATCAATGGCATGACCTTTTTGTGTGACTGAAATGGGATAGAGGAATAGTTTATTGGAAGTGAGTAGGTTGAGGAAATGAACATTGTATATGTATATATATATATATATATATATTTACACATACACATACAAACACACTGTAGATACCTACATGCACATAAACATATATTATATAAACACACAAATATACAATAAAGGTGTTTATACATATATTTGTATATGTGTGTGGGCGAATCTCTATTTCTGTTTCTGATTCTGTCTCTGTCTCTCTTGTTCTTTCTCTATTGGTTTTGATGACCTTTAAGGTCACTTCTAGCTCTAAGTGGTAGCATATGCCTATGTTTCTTCCATTAGAACATAAACTTCTAGAGTGTTAGGACTATTTCCTTTTTATTTATAAAGCTTCACTGACTAATTTAGTGATATATAGACACACAGATACATATACTACACATACATGCATATGCACATATATACACATAACTATACTTACATATAAATATATACATATATATATATATATATATATTAGGTGCATTTTGTTTTTATCTTTAGAACCTTAACACAGTATGCACTTACCATCTTTTGATTGGCTAATTCATAATGTGAAAGGGATTCTCTCAGATAAGCCTTTAGCAAGTAGAAAAAAAAAAAAAGCAGAGTAATATGCATAAACTTGGGTTTTCCTCCTATTAGCTATTGTCTATGCTCTACTAGCATGCTGAATTTCTGGGAAGACAGCCAGAGAGGTGGTGTGTGTGGATGTGATGTGTCTGGATTTCCCTTCCCTCAGGACTCTTGTGTCTGTTGCTGTCCTTGGTATCCACTTTAGAGTTGAGGTTGAGCTCATTCTAAAACAATAAGTCAGTAAGGATACTGTAATTCAGATTCAGTAATAGGATGCACACATGAGTAAGTGCTCTTAGACTCTTTCCAACTCCTAAAGTGCATGTCTGAGAGAACTCATAGATATTATAGTTTTAGTAACATTAAGGAAACCTCTTCCTTCTCCCTTGTTCCTCTGGAGGAGCTGGAACAAGATGTTCAAAGGCTCAGAGAAGAGCTGCACAGTAATTAAACTGACAGCTAGGATGGTATCATAAAAGACTGGCTATCTTCATATCTTGCAAGTGGAGGCATCCCCATTCCCACCTGAACTAGCTTCAGTATCTTTACATTTGAGGGCCAGTGATAGCATATGCTGAACTTCTTTGGATAGTGTGAATTACTGTTCTCTAATTTTTGTGAGACATTAGGTAAAGGAAAAAACTCCAATTAATTGGGTGATTCATTGGATGGAGGAAGGTAGTTTGTTGCTGGGAAATTATAGGCATTTTAAAGGTAAGTATTTAACCCAGTTATAGTAATTCTTTTGTAAACTCAATATTATAGCTTTAATGTTAAGACCATGACAAGGAGACTGTAGCCCCATATTACTCACATCTATTCATTTCAGCCCCTATGAACTATTTTGGGTTGAAAGGTAGTGATATTGACCGAGATATTGAGTAATGGTTTAAATAAGAATTAAAGGGTTGGCTAGTGGGATACTCAGGCCCCACAGATTGGTAACAGATTAATAAATTTGACAGGGGGTAGACTCAGATTATGAGGATAGAGGAGTAATTACAAACAATCAAGTACTGACTACACATGGTTAGGGGATAATAGGAGATCCTTTTTCCCTCAAGCTATGAGAATACTGTCATAACCTCTGTTTTCATTATGACCAAAAGGATTCACTATGGACAAGTATTCTTACATTGAAAGATTCATAGTAAGGCCTGGGGAAACAGCTATCTGTGAATGAGAGGGGAGTTTATAGTTAGGTGATTAAATGAAGAAATTGCAAGAGAAAGAAAAATGACTCTGTCAATGTAGCATGGTGTCTATCAGGGAAGAAAGAACAATTTATTGATTTCATATTTAGGTAATCAGAATTTTTCCCCAGAAGAGTTATGAAATGAGATCCTTATCTTGATTATATTTGTCTCTGTCTATGCAAAAACAGGTGGGAATGTCCCTAGACTACAATCAGGAGGCCAGGAAAGGGTAAACCAGTTATTTCCATACCATTGTACCAATTAACCCATAGATCTTTTTTTATCCCTTCACAAAGTTGAGAAAAATCATAAGTTAAATGAATATGAGAGAAAGGTATCCCAAGGGTACATGGATCCAGATTCTTCCTCTTATGCCATGTAATTCTAAGGCTATATTTTTTTTAATTGAGAACTTTTTCCTGGAACCAATCATGTAGGAAAGCCTCTGTCCAGAATCAAGGATTGATTCAATTTCATGCAAAATGACATCTGGATGATGGAACTAGGAATGTTTTATCCAGAGATGAGAAGACACTAGGAAATATGATAGCTATATTCAAGTATTTGAATGTCAACACTCAAAAAAGGAATTAGATATATTCTGTTTGATCATAGTGAGCAGAATGGCAGCAATGGATAGAAGTTGCAAAGAGGCAAATTTTAAGCTCAGTAATCCCCCAAATCTTCCTAAACATTAAAACTGTCTAAGAGTAAGACAGGCTGCCTTGGGAAGCAGTGTGTTCCCTTTCATTGGAGGTTTTCAAGCATAGACTAGACTATAACTTCTCAGGGATTATATAATGAGAGTTACTTTTAAGGTATAAATTGGATTAGATGGCTTCTGAAGACTGGTTGATCTCTGTAATTTTCCAAGATAACACTGTAGACAATACTGTAGAGAATGAGTAAGCCAGCTAGGTGGTCCAGTAGATAAAGCACTGGACTTGGACTTAGAAAGATCTAAATTTAAATCTCACACCAGAACTTCCCAGTTTTGTGATATTGGGTGAATCAATTAACATCTGTTTATTTTAGTTTCTTCATCGGTATGCAATTTGAGGAAGGACTCTAGAACTATTTTCCCCACTCTAGGGCTACGTATGAGAGTCTGAAGCATTATATGGTGAGCCTAATAAACTTAGAATAACATTTGAATCATTCTGCCCTCACTCATCCTTGTCCTTTCCCATCAAAGTCATAGATTATATAGTTTAAAAGGAAAAAGCTTTACAGGTTTTTGAAAAAAAGATACAAGTAGCTAGTCACTTAAAACATTTAGTGAGTGACTCCCAAATATGACATATTTGTCCAGGTATTGTTGCTAGTTAAATATGATTCTTAACTAATCTAACAATCCTTCAGGCTCCCTCTAAACAAAAATAGAAGGGGAATGAAAAGAAAATATATACTTAGAAAGAGCAAATTATAGACACAATCGAAAATTTCATCCAGGAGAATG